>PIJE02002055.1:65623-86212 GCA_002895965.2 Coryphaenoides rupestris | reverse complement strand
CAAGGAGAGAGAGATAGAGAGACAGACACAACACTAGCAGGAGAGAGAGATAGAGAGACAGACACAACACTAGCAGGAGAGAGAGATAGAGAGACATAGACACAACACTAGCAGGAGAGAGAGATAGAGAGACATAGACACAACACTAGCAGGAGAGAGAGATAGAGAGACAGACAACACTAGCAGGAGAGAGAGAGAGAGAGACAGACAACACTAGCAGGAGAGAGAGATAGAGAGACAGACACAACACTAGCAGGAGAGAGAGAGAGAGAGAGAGATAGAGAGACAGACAACACTAGCAGGAGAGAGAGATAGAGACAGACAACACTAGCAGGAGAGAGAGATAGAGAGACAGACACACTAGCAGGAGAGAGAGATAGAGACAGACACAACACTAGCAGGAGAGAGAGATAGAGACAGACAACACTAGCAGGAGAGAGAGATAGAGAGACAGACAACACTAGCAGGAGAGAGAGAGAGACAGACAACACTAGCAGGAGAGAGAGATAGAGAGACAGACAACACTAGCAGGAGAGAGAGATAGAGAGACAGACACAACACTAGCAGGAGAGAGAGATAGAGAGACAGACAACACTAGCAGGAGAGAGAGATAGAGAGACATAGACAACACTAGCAGGAGAGAGAGATAGAGAGACATAGACAACACTAGCAGGAGAGAGATAGAGAGACAGACAACACTAGCAGGAGAGAGAGATAGAGAGACAGACAACACTAGCAGGAGAGAGAGAGAGAGACACAACACTAGCAGGAGAGAGAGATAGAGAGACAGACAACACTAGCAGGAGAGAGAGATAGAGAGACAGACAACACTAGCAGGAGACAGAGAGAGACAGACAACACTAGCAGGAGAGAGAGACAGACAACACTAGCAGGAGAGAGAGAGACAGACAACACTAGCAGGAGAGATAGAGAGACAGACACACACTAGCAGGAGACAGAGATAGACAAAGGGGAAAAGACCACACACACTGACAGTGAAGAGAGAGATAGAAGAGACAGACACAATGACTAGCAGGAGAGAGAGAGACAGACACACACTCAGCAGGAGAGAGAGACGAGATTAGAGAGACAGGACACAACACTAGCAGGAGAGAGAGAGGAATGGAGAGACATAAAGACAACACTAGCAAGGAGAGAGAGAAGGACATTACACAGTGAAGAGTCTACCTGCTGTGTCCCCACACTCCGGTCCCCCTGCAGGTTCTCCTTCCTCCTCCTCCTCCTCCCTGGAGGAGACTAACAGAACGTGTTGTTGTTGTTGTGTTGTTGACATGACGCCGGAGCACGAGCCGCCCCAGCCTCCCAGACAACATCACGTGTTGTTGTTGTCGTGAGGAGTCAATGTGACCGATGCCGTCCCCGACTTGTGTCCGGGTGGAAACACGGCGGAGGTGAGAACAGTTCCTACCCGGACTCTTCCACACGACTCAGAGAAGAGAACAACTTCACATGATCATGAAGATAAAATAAAATAAAACTTTATTAATCCTGAAGGAAATTCTTGTCAGGTTGCATAGCAATACAGTACAATACAACAATAGAGAAATACACAGAATAATACAAATAAACCAACAGATTTACAAATGTAGTCAAAATATAAACAATACAAGATATTCAGACAGCAAAGACAATTTGAATATTGCACGTTTCAACATTATGTGCAATATTCTTAATATTCTTTCTATCAGGTGCAATATGTCCCCTAACCATTATTATTATCACAGTATTACACTTCAATTATGACATTGTTTTCGCTGTCTGAATATCTTATCTTGCGTATACACTGTTATATTTTGACTGTACATTTGTAAATCTGTTAATTAATTAATAAAGTTCTATCTTATATCTCTTAATAATTCAATGCATCCTACATTTTATATATTGAATGTGCTATTAACATATTTTGCAGTAAGTAAATCACACTCTTGTAGTTGCCAACAGTTATCTTCCACTCCTGTGCAATTAACAAAAACTATAAGAATTGTGTGCAACCGGTTACATCGGATATAATGCAGAAGACCCAATAAGCAGAGACGAGACAACGGACAATCAGTTTTATTGGACAATTTACATGAGCGTTCAGAAAAGGTTAATCCTGGTGTGGGTTTAAAACGTTAACAGCGTTAAGAGTACTTCAAGTCCATTTAAGTCACTTAAATGATACAAGCAGAAATACCCGAGCATCCCAAAGAATGTCCTCTTTGTGCAGTCGTCATTTTAAAAACAGCATATTTACAGAGAGCTGAACGTACAACAAGTGAGGAAGCAGAGAGTTCACCTACACCGGGGGCCTCTATAATGAGGCGAGCCTGCTCAACGCATGGAATTAAAAATACAAAATAAAACAAAAGCCAGATATTAAAGTGAACGGATCAAAGCGCACTCATTAGCGCCTGCTGCGGCGCGATGGGGACGTTGACCTGGAAGATAAAAACCAGACGGATTGTTAGTATTGCACTCAAAGCATTTAGCCCACACACACACACACACACACACACACACAACATACAACCCCCAGCCCCTCACATTGACTTACGAATGTTAGTCTGAACTATCAATGTTTCCATACAATTTCAAAAGTAAAAATTAGAAGGTTGAGTCAGGTCAAACCAGGCTCAAGTGACTTTCAGCCGTTTTATATTCTCAACAATTACAATCTTTGAAATAAAACGACCACATTTAATCGGTCAAACTAATCCCCGGAGGTTTACTTGCAGTACTTTCGTAAATTGCATTTTACCATTTCTACAAAGATGGACAAACTAAAGCGGAGTCAACCTTGAGCTGTGAAAGGAGGGCGTCTTGGCATTCAAAATGAACGGTTAAATATGTCGTCAGCCACAAAATCAGCCACACAGACAACGAAAAGCATACAAGAAGAAAAATGAGAGAGAGAAAAAACGAACACTACCTTGATCGTGACTTAGACTTGTGTTTGCGGCTCGCCTTCTTACCAGACTTGTGCGATTTTTCCGTCGACCGCGAGCGACTACGTTTGGACTTTTTGGATTTCTTTTCCTTGCTAACCTCGGGGCCGGGGGAGCTGCTGGAGTCGGAGTCCGACCGCCTCCCGCCGGCCCTGGCCTCGCCTCGCCTGCCGCCCGCCCTGCTATCGTGCCGAGAGGCTTTGTCGTCGGCGTGAGGATCGCCCTCTTTCCTTTTCCTAGACTTCCCGTTCTCCTCTGCACCCTTCTCCTTTCTCCCTCTCCCTCTCCTTCTCCCTCTCCTTCTCCTTAGCCTTGGGCTTCTCCTTCTTCCTATCGGATTCCTTCTCCTTCCTCCTTCTTGCGCTTGTCTTTGTCGTGGCTGCGGCTTCGCTCCTTCCTCCTCTCCCCTGTCCTTGCTGGAGGCCTTCTTATGCTTGCTACGGCTGTGGCTACTCTCTCTGCGCTCCCTGCTCCTCCTTCTCTCCCTCTCCTTCTCCTTCTCCTTCTCCTTCTCCCGCTCCTGGCTGCGACTCTCCCTCTCCCTGGCCCTGGACTTCTCCTTCTCCTTGTCCCGATCCCGGGAGCGGCTCCGGCGACCGCTCCTCTGCTCGCGGGAGGCACTGCGCTCGCCCTTGGCGGCGGCGGTGTGGCGGCCGGATCGCTCCCCGCCGCTGCTCCTCCTCCTGCGCTCCCCGGGCCTTGTTGTCCTCGGAGGCGGCGGCAGATCGTTCCTCGTGGCGGCGGGGCGGGCTGCGGCTGGGCCGGCGCGCCCGGCGACCGCGCGAGGAGGAGCGACTGCGCCGCCTCTTCCGGCGGCGGCGGCGAGGAGGGACGACCGGGAGGAGGCGCGCGAGGACGGCGAGGAGGACGACGATGACGAAGAGGAGGACGAGGAGGAGCGGCTAGCGCTGGTGCGGCCGGAGCTGCTGCTGCGGGAGCTGCTGCCGCCGCGGCCGTTGGCGGACGACTTGGCGCCGGCGCCGCGGCCCAGACGCTCCCTGGCGTGGCCTCCCTGCGGCCCGCGCCTCGCTCCTCCCCCTCTCGCCGCGGGACCTCCGCCTCTCCCCCGAGGACTCCGCCTCCCTCACCTCCTGCTTGTGCGAACCCTCTGACTGACCCTCACCATAATCCCCCCTCTCTCTGCTCAACCTCTCCTTCAACGCCTCATCTGAAGAAAACACAAATACACAGAACCCAATTGTTTAGCATGTGTAATGAAATGAACAAATGAGACAAAAATGAACCCAAACAGAAGGGGCGGTTTCCGACGCATTTCGGAAGAAGCATACACGAGGCCCTCGGTGCTAGCGTAACAGGAAGGAAGGGGATGGCCGGTGGGTGGGTGCTCACCGCGTGCAAGCGAACGCCTCCCAAGCGCCTGCCCTCTCCTGCCTCTCCTGGCACGCCTGCTTGCTGCTGCAGCAGCCTCCCGCTCCTTGCGGTGGAAGGCGTCCCTGCTTCTGGCGGATGCGGTGCCGCAGCTCCTCCTCGTCGGTGTCCGACGATTCCGACGCCCGCTCGCTGCGCTCGTCCGAACTCTCGTCGTCCGAGCCGTAGTCGCCGAGGCCGCCTGCGGTGGGGGGACAGAGGAATGCCGCCCGGGCGATGTTGAAGGCCTGCGGCAAACCGCCATCCTCACTCTCACATGGTTCTAAACCCCACCCCCACACATCTGCCCACCCCACCACGCCCCCGACATATCCCAGACCCCCAAATTTCCACTTACAACTGATCTGCATACAAGTCTAGCCACAAAGGTGTTGTTACAGAGCATGCGTCTAGCAACAGTTAACCCTGAAGAAGACTTAAGGTTAGCCTCTTTCACCTTTCCCCTTTGACCCCTCCCCACCCACACCTTTGATCCAATATAGCTCAACCTCTCCTTCAACGCCTCATCTGGAAGAAACACAAATACAAAGAACACATTGTTTAGCATGTTGTAATGAAATGAACAAAATGAACAAAATGAACCCAACAGAAGGGGCGGTTTCCGACGCATTTCGGAAGAAGCATACAGAGACCCTCGGTGCTAGCGTAACAGGAAGGAAGGGGATGCCGGTGGGTGGGTGCTCACCGCGTGCAAGCGACGCCTCCAGCGCCTGCCTCTCCTGCCTCTCCTGCAGCTGCTGCTGCTGCAGCACCTCCCGCTCCTTGCGGTGGAAGGCGTCCTGCTTCTGGCGGATGCGGTGCCGCAGCTCCTCCTCGTCGGTGTCCGACGATTCCGACGCCCGCTCGCTGCGCTCGTCCGAACTCTCGTCGTCCGAGCCGTAGTCGCCGAGGCCGCCTGCGGTGGGGGGACAGAGGAATGCCGCCCGGGCGATGTTGAAGGCCTGCGGCAAACCGCCATCCTCACTCTCACATGGTTCTAAACCCCACCCCCACACATCTGCCCACCCCACCACGCCCCCGACATATCCCAGACCCCCAAATTTCCACTTACAACTGATCTGCATACAAGTCTAGCCACAAAGGTGTTGTTACAGAGCATGCGTCTAGCAACAGTTAACCCTGAAGAAGACTTAAGGTTAGCCTCTTTCACCTTTCCCCTTTGACCCCTCCCCACCCACACCTTTGATCCAATATACCCCCAAGCCCCCCCCGCAGAAACCCAACCAACCCCCGCCCGCCGGCCGCCCCACCCAGGAACAGAAAAGGGGATACTCACTCAGACCAGTCAGAGAGGCCAGTGCACTTGACTGTGCCAGTTGTTTTGCAGGAGCTTTGATTCACATCAACAACAGGGACAACATGTTAAAACACATAGAGCCACCACCACCACCACCACCTTCTCAAAGGGGCGAGAGAGGTCGCTAGAGAAGGAGGGAGGAGGGAGGTCACAGATAACGCACTAGTAGTCACGAGAGAGAGAGAGAGAGAGAGAGAGAGAGAGAGAGAGAGCTGTCATTGAGCACAAAAAAAAGAGGAAACAAAAAAAAGGGGGAAAAAAACAAATGGAGGAGAGAGACAGAGAGAGAGAGAGAGAGACGGTTAACAGACAGTTGGGAGGTGGGAGAGAACCACTCTGCACTAATGCTGCATCCTTCAAGTATCTGTGGATTACAATAATAACCATATCCACAAAGTAGTAGTATAGCAATTTCAGGGGCAAAACATCCAATTTACCAAGCGCCGGCTCACTCCGACGCAATAGCAGAGAATGGTTTACGATGAACACACCGGTAGCAATACTCCCAAAAGGGTGTCGTTTTAAAGCACCCTGCTAACAACAACAACAACAACAACAGGCAAACAATTAAACGTCCGTCCGTCTTTGAGAACGTTGGGACTAGAAAGAGAAAGTGGGTTTCTCCACAATAACAACATGTGAGAGCCGGCGGACGATGTGAGACCTTTGGTGGCTTTGCGGTGGCTCTCCTTGGCCACGTGCTGGATCTCCTCGTTGGTCACCTCCAGCAGGATCTCCGTCAGCAGGGTCTTGGTGATGACCATCTGGGGGGGAAGAGGAAGGGCGGCGATCACGTCAATCAATCACCCAGGAGGGTAGGATGTGTGTGTGGCTCCTCCTCCTCCTCCTCTTCCGTGAGACACTGACCAGCTGGAACTCTCTCTCCTCTTCCGTCATCTCCGGCTCGCTGTCCTCCGGAGGAGGTGGTGATGGGCTCCGGCTGGCAAACTCCTTCCTCGCGGAGGACTTCTCCTCCTCCTCCACCTCCTCCTCCTCCTCTGCCTCTTCCTGTTCTCACCGTTGCCCTCGTCGTCGCTGTCCTGTCGTATCCGGAACAAAGGGATGATAGACATTGTCGCGTTGCCGTGGTGACACAAATCCCAAGCCACCATAACATCTTTCAAATGGAGAGGACGGGAGCTTGTGTACCAAGCGCCCTACATTTGCGTCAATTAAAGTAAAAAGAAGAAACGCGGTCGCTTACGAATTTGCTCTTGCGAGGAATGCGAGGCCCGTCGCCGGCCTCATCGGGTGGTCCTCCTCCTCCTCCTCCTCTTCGTTGTCCACCATCTCTGCGCGCTCCCTCTCCATCCTCTCCCCGCTCGAGTTTCTTCTGCTTCTCACGGTCCCATCTTCTCCAGGCCCTCGCGGGATCCCTGCCGGCAACGTGCAGCCCTCTTCACGTGCGTCCTGCAGGCGAGCGTTCAAAGTCAAGGACAGGAGGGACAGAGAGAACGTTCGTCGATCATCCGTTTCCCGATCGACCCCTGCTTGATTCGGGGTTTCTGGGAAACGTTTACAAATGTTAAGTCTTCGGTCACCATCACAAATCCATTCTTCGGGCAGCTTTTAAAGAAGGCGAGTGTGTGTAATGAAATGTCCTCCACAAAAAAAAGGTTCAAATGCAACAAGCAAGGCTATTGTTTACAGAGAATCAAAGACTTAAAAACGAACAAACATAACGTCACGTTAACAATGTGTTTTTTTTAGGCGGCGCCGAGCATCCAAGGTGATCGTGTATCTTGTGACTTACCCAACGCCGCGGCGTCTCCTGTTTGACGGGCCAGCTGGATGGGGGACCGGGGCTCTCCCTGAAGCCGGGGGCCCCGGTTGTCTCGTCTGTTCTGTGGAGGCCCCTGCCAGTCAGGGGGGGTGGAAGCCATGGAGGCGTGGGGGCCGAAGGAAGCGGGCCCGCCCGTGCAGTGGGATGAAAAAGAAAGCACCCCGCTGAAAACGAACCAACGGCTAAACACCGATACCGCACACTGGGCTTCGGACTGCAGTAGCTTTGGGCGTTTATTAATAAGTAGTCGCCTATCGCGACATATGAGAGAACTTAAGAGATTTACGATTGAAATAAGAGTAAATAACTAGCAAATAAAGAGAGCTGGACTGATCTAGAAACTGGCTTCGACGGCACCGCTTGTAACACGCCGGCTCCCCGCCTTCTACACGGCTCAACCCACAAAAAAAAAAAACCCAAAACGCTTTCAACACATCCTACTGGGGACTCTGCATACCTGATAACAACTGGTTCATAGCCCATGGGGGCCAAGGCGTAGGTGTCGGGCTGTGCCCCATACCCATGGCTGTTCTGGGGGTAGACCCGTGGCGGGCCCTCGGGCCGAACTCCAGGCTGTCCTGCGCTGTTGCTGTCCTCGCTGGGGTTCACCACCTCCCATGGGCCCGAGCCGGGAGGGATCCACACCTGGTCGGGGGCGGAGGGGGGGGAGGAGGGGGCTGGCCCTGCATTCCCCATTCTGGGAACCCGAAGGGGGCCAAGTCCAGAAAGCGGGGCGAGGAGAGGTCGCCTCGCTGGGATTTGGGAACTTTAAAGACTTCGGAAAGACACTCGAAGCGGAGCTACCGCCTGGACATTGTGTGCGTGTTGCCAGATTCCACTCAACCATTACAGTTTCGCCAGAGCGCTGTGGTGCATACAGATGTATATATCGTAATATAATAATCACTTAATGTTGTGGTGTTACCCCCAAGCCATCTAATATCTATCCCCATCCACCCACACAAACAACAGCATGGGCTGCAAATCAGCAAGTTATATCTTACTATAACTTATAGTGCCACAATACTGTTTTCACTGTCCTATTTAAAAAGCCAGGGCGACCTTAGCCGCTCTTCTACTTATTGACAAACATTGTGACACTATCTTAATAAAAAAAAAAAGGGCTGGAAAAAAACAGATTAAAAGAAGACCATAAAGTAACTTTGTAGAAACGCAATATATTTTGTACCAGGTTGCCACATTTCTGCCAAACGACGGGTTGGCCGGGGCGGGGGGAAGTTCCCGTGGTTGCCCGGGGGGATGGGTTCGATGCCCGGGAACCTCCTGCCCATTGGGCTGGATCTGGATTTGGATCTGGCTGGGCTGCTCGTGCCCGTCGACTCTTTCTGCGCGATCCATGCCTGTGCCAGGGCAGCCCAGTCCACCTGGCTGCAATCACAACGCTGTGGCTATCAAGGGGGGAATGCCGGCAGACATGCGTTTTGCATCGTTGTCGGTGACAGCCATTGAATCTAAACGTGGAACAACAACCACAACATTTAACATTGACATTTAGGGAATTTTTGCAGATGCTTTATCCAAAGCCGACTTACAAAGAGTACATTTGTATTTTTAATATTTCTCTATTGTGTTATTGTACTGTATGCAACCTGGCACAAGAATTTCCTTTGGATTAATCTCATCTTATCAGAATCAGACTTACTTGGATCTTGCTGGTGCTGAAAAGACTGCATCCACTGCTGCTGGGAGAGAGGCCATTGCGGCAGGGCTGCCCCCCACCTCCTCCTCCTCCTCATCCTCCTCTCCACCTTCCTCCTCCTGCTCCTCCTCCTCCCTGATCCCACATCTGCTCGTCGGTCTGCTGCTGCTCTCCTCCTCCTCCTCCTCGCCTCCCTCCTCCCTCCTCCTGCATGCAAGGAGCACTGCTCAATTCAATGTTTCCCCAGTGTATGTCTCCTATAAGGTGTGTGCCCCTCCTCCTGACATGCATGCATACAAGCCAGTTTAAACATGTCAGCATGTCTATACCTTATCATATATATATATCTACCTATGTATATATCTATCTTATCTCTATATCTATATATAGGTAAACATAGCCTTTATGCATGCATGCATACATATATACATAGGTAGATATCAATATATAAGACAAGATAGACATGCTGACATGTTGTAAACTGGCTTGTATGCATGCTTTGCATATATATATACAGTATATATGCATTCTATACTGTATATATATATAGATGCCATATATACTGTATAGATATATAGATGCATCTATATACAGCATAGATGCATCTATATACACAGTATATATATATGCATCTATATATACACTGTATATATAGATAAGATCTAGATATATAGATATATACTGTATACAAGATATATATCTTATGTAAAAGAGAAGAGATGTGATCGCCTGCAGACTCACTACATGATGTATTATATATTATATATTATATATGATGTAATGATCAGAGCTGCTTGATCACACTGGCAGATGCTAAGCTAAGCTAGGCTAACTCCAGCCCTGCTAGCCTGTTAGCCTGTTAGCTTCCCGTCCAGCCTGCAGTATTATTATATATATATATACAGTATTATGTAACATACTACAGTACTATGGCCCACCGGGGCTGTTTCTAACGGTCACACAGAGCATGACTGCAGGGGCGACACATCCACAGCTTTACTCTCTCCTCGCTTCTTACCTTTTATTTTATTTTCTTCTCTTCTTCTTCTCGTTCTGCTGCCGGCGGATCCACCAGAGACACCAAAATGGCCGCAGGACGCACGACGCATGCGCAGCGCGACCGCCACCGCTGCAGCCTGGGAGGGGGGGGCGGGGAGATGTACGCATGCGCAGCACGACCACAGCCTGGAGTGGAGGGGACTGTCCGCCTGCCTGCCTGTCTATCTCTCTCTCTGTCTCCCTCTCTGTCTCCCTGCCTGTCTGTCTGTCTCTCTCTGCCTCTCTGCCTGTCTGTCTCCTGTCTCTCTGTCTCTCTGTCTGCCTTGCCTGTCTGTCTCTCTCTCCCTCTCTCTGTCTGTCTGCCTCTCTGTCTGTCTGTCTTCCTGCCTGTCTGTCTGTCTGCCTCTCTGTCTGTCTGTCTGTCTCTCTCTGTCTGCCTCTCTGTCTGTCTGCCGTAATGGTATACTGTTTATTTGTGTTAATCAATTAATAGGTCTACTAATTATTAATCAGTGTGTGTGTGTGCGTGTTAAACTATATGTTTATAATGGTTACGGACACGAGGGATTGAACCCACAACCTTTCACTCATTTTGAACCTTATCACTAAAAAGAGACAGCCAGAGACAAAGACAGCCAGAGAGAGACAGAGAGAGAGACAGACACAGACAGCCAGAGAGACAGAGACAGACAGAGAGACAGACAAAGACAGGCCAGAGAGACAGAGACAGCCAGAGACAACCAGAGAGAGACAGACAGCCAGAGAGAGACAGAGACAGCCAAGAGAGACAGACAGAGAGAGACAGAGAGAGACAGGCAGACAGCCAGAGACAGAGACAGAGAGAGACAAAGACAGCCAGAGACAGAGACAGACAGAGACAGACAGCCAGAGACAGACAAAGACAGCCAGAGACAGAGACAGACAGAGAGAGACAAAGACAGCCAGAGACAGAGACAGACAAAGACAGCCAGAGAGAGACAGAGACAGCCAGAGACAGACAAAGACAGCCAGAGACAGAGACAGCCTCGTAGACACAATGTTGCATGAAGGGCATCAGTGACATTCTAGCCAAAGCTGCAATGCAGAATAAAGCGCGTCTGCTGCCCCAGTTTTTATTTCTATCCTCTTGAATGAATGAATCCCATCCCAACCTTGGAGAACTGGTTACTTGTAAAACAATTTTTCATTTTACTAAATTGTCTATTATGTTCACTTCTTAAATATGCTTATTGTTGCGGATAATTAAGACCAGAAATAAAAGTATTTTTCAGCTTCCTCAATTGTTATTGCCTATGGCCACGACAATATTATACAATGTTAATAACAATGGCAAGTGATAATCAAGATTATTATCTGTAGCCTATAATGCTACCTCGAGGATACATAGGTAGGAAAAAAGACATACAAGAACGAGGCGTTGATAAATTAGGCGATTGTTTTTATTGTATTTTTGTCATGTGAAACACATGGTAACTGTCCGACAGTTCTGTTGAATTGGAACAATCCCACACCAAACATGAAGGCTATAAACCCAACTCGTACATGTAAGTATATATATATATATATATATATATATATATGGTCACATTTCACACCTTTCCTCCGAGTCCGTCCAGATCGTGGTCTAGCGTGTGTGTGTGTGTGTGTGTTTGTTTCACCTGAAGCAGAGGCACTGGGTTGTTGTGGTCTGTGTGGAAGTCAAGGTGGACTCTTGGGTTTTCTAACGCACGTATCGAAGTGGTAAATCACATATGAAATGGAAATGTTTGGTCTCTTTAAGAGTAAGCAATATACATTCAATATACAATCAGCCCATGCACACACTTTCTCTTGGTAAGGCTTAAGCTATAATACTTTGTTTATTTGTTTTTTTTTACAATACAATTTCTTTGAAACGTCGTCACCATTGTGTTGTGCCTGAGCGTCGAAGGGACATCGAGGGGAAACAGCAGCAGGCCTGCTTGCTACTTGGTTTACTGACTGGTTTACTGACTGGTTTGCTGACCGGCTTACCGACAAGTGAAGGAATGGTGGGAGAAAAACCATCAGCAAACAGAAGTGCTATGTTAGCCATCCCACACCAAAATAAACCGTTTCTGAGCCGCGTTCCTACGATACAAATCTCCATTTTTGGCAAACTGATAGTCATACAATCCTGCATTCCAATGCATAAAACTCTGCAACACACATTCCACCACACAGCCTGCAGAGCTATTTCCTATTGCTGCGCTTCTTCAAGCCAATACTCTCCTCCTTAATATCCGCAATATATACACGCTCACACACACACACGCTCACACACGCTCACACACCCACACATTGCTTTAAATAAATGTCAGACTTGTTTGCAACTCTCTTCACTCTCTAGTTCGACGCCGTTTCTTTGTCCTCCCGTCAGATCGACGCGAGCGCTTACATCTCGTCAGGCAGCCGGCGGGACAGAGCGAGGAGCGAGTTAGTAAAACGTCCGGATGTTTTTTGTATTGTGTAAAAAATAAATATCACTCTGAAGTAAGGTTCACATTTAAAACGTTGTTGCATCGATGTTGCATCGGTGAGGGACAGGCATCCGTCCGCCCCCCTCGCTTGTAAAACTGCAGCGTTGAAGAGACTGAAGAGAGACCGGAATCCCAAAGAGCTGATTGGTACAAAATGAGCTCCTCTCTCTCTCTCTCCCCCCCCCCTGACATCGTGTGCCCATTAAGTACGGTAGAAGGAGTGAGTAGAGGGCTCTATGCTGAGGAGACAGCGGCTTTTAAAAAAGAAGAAGAAGACGACGACAGACAGACATGCAAGGAAAACGGAAGGGAAAAGTGCTGGGAATGTGTTGCGGGTTGCCGTGGGTTACGGCATCTCCTCGTAGAAGAGCAGGTAGGCCTGAGAGTTGAGCACCCGAGACTCCGGCACCGTCTGCACCGTGGTGTCGCTCACATACACCCACTGGCTCCGAGAGGACGGGCCGCACGCCTCCCTGGCACCTGGTGAGGAGGATACGGATCAGGATATGGTCTCTTGCCACAATGCCAGGGCTAGGTGAGGCTGTAGCCCCACCCACCCCAGACTCTAACTGGGCCAGGTGAGGCTGTAGCCCCACCCACCCCAGACTAACTGGGCCAGGTGAGGCTACAGCCCCACCCACCCCAGACTCTAACTTGGCCAGGTGAGTCTGCAGCCCCACCCCCCCAAGACTCTAACTTGGCCAGGCGAGGCTGTAGCCCCACCCCCTAGACTCTAACTTGGCCAGGTGAGGCCAATTAAGCCAGTCACCAAACACACACACACTCCCACAATTACTAAGCAACCAATACAAAGAATGGCACAACAAGTCGATGAGATAAGTGTGGGGGGTAGCCCGTTATTGATTATTCTAAAGTCTGATTTGTGAGGATTAGTGGGACCCTCCTTACCCGACGACATGTTCCTGCGGTGGTGGGGGTCGCCCCGGCGCTGGGGCGGGCGGACCCTGACGTAGGCGGTGTAGTGGCCCCCGCGCATGGAGCCGCTGTGCTCCACGATGCCGTATAGGCTGTAGGGAACACGCCCCCCGCAGGCCAGGTTCTGCCATCACACCCGCAAACAAAGACTATAAACATCTGGGGCGGCAGTAGCTCAGGAGGTATAACACACCTGTATTCATGTGTGTGTGTGTGTGTGTGTGTGTGTGTGTGTGTGTGTGTACCTTGCAGGTAGCAGAGCAGAACGGGGCCAGGTCCAGCACCAGGGGGAAGTCCACGTGGCGGTTCACCTTGCGCAGGTTCATCCCGGCCTGGGATGGAACAACAATACGACGTATAGAACAACACTACTTATATAGAATGTACCACAAACACTTTTAAACTGAGGGGGGGAAAACTATTCCGGTGAAGATCGGAACACTTTGATTGTGAAATACCAGATAATATAAGATAAGATAGAATTTGTATTAATCCCAAGGGAAATTCTTGTGCCAGGTTGCATATCAATACAGTACAATAAAACAATCGAGAAATACACAGAATAATAAAAATAAACTAACAGATTTACAAATGTAGTCAAAATATAAAAATATATAGACAAATATAGGCAAGATTCTCAGATGGCGAAAACAATTTGTCATAATTGAAGTGTAATACTGTGATAACAATAATGGTTAGGGGATGTATTGCACCTGATAGAAAGAATATTAATATTGCACATAATGTTGAAAGGTAATGTAGGAGAGGCATTGGACATGACATTAAGAATATTGCTGATGATGAGAGGTAGTATTACAGGTAATATTTATAGATAACATGATTAATTAATAATAATGAATAATAATAATATAGCACATGATATTGAGAGTATTGCACATGATGTTGGCCAGTAATAGCTTTCTGAAGCACATCGTTCACACGTAGGCTCTGTTAAAGCGGCACGTACCTGGTGGAAGCGTTTGAGGTGCAGCGTGACCACTGGAGGCAGCGAGGAGATCAGAATCTGCTTCCTGGCGCTGGTGTAGACCTTCTCCGACTTTTTATCTGCGCAAGAGCATCATTTCATTGTCATCATCATCGTCAAGTGTAAGGTGTGTTTCAACTTGACACATTTACATGAAAAGAACATAAATAAGAACGGCCCTCAATTCAGTTTGACAGGTGTGTCGCCCCAGCGCTTAATCAGCAGGGAACCCTAACCCTAGGTAAGCCAATCACACAGGCCATCATCTACAATGCAAACCAATGTGTGAGCAGTGTTGGGGTTTGGTTCTCCTTCAAACAGAACAGAGAACAGGGAACGGGGAACAGAGAACAGGGAACAGAGAAGGTTGCTCGGTCGTACCGGAGGAGCTGCTCTTGCGCAGCTGCTTCTGCCGACGCTCGGTGCAGCCGTCACACAGTAGCTTGTTGTTTCCCATCAGCAGCTCCACGGAGGTGAACTGGTGCAGGCAGGACTGCACCGAGCACTCCTTAGAGCTGGGCGTGTAGCTGTGGGACAGGGCCTGGAACGCCCCCTGGGGGACCTGATGCTGCGGCTGCTGATGGTGGTGCTGCTGCTGATGGTGGTGGTGGTGGTGGTGGTGGAGTTGGAGGTTCTCTCGGGACTGAGGGGCCACTTTCTCACCCGCAGCGGTGGTGGCGGTGGTGTCCTGAGGCGCCGAGCAGCCGTCCCCGGAGAAGGAGGGCCCGAGGTTCATCTTGGAGACGGCACTGACCAACTGCTCCACCGCTCCGCCCTGCCGGGGCGACGGGGTGGAGGCGGTGGGGGAGGGCCTCAGGGGGGGGCTCGGCGAGGAGGCGGCGGCGGACGGCACCGGGGGCGGGGCCGGCGCTGGGTGGGCGTGGCCCTGGCGGGAGGCAGGCCGCGGCGTCCACTCGCTCTCCGAGGCTTCGCTGTCGGCATCGTTGCTGCTGTCCTGCGCGCACGAGTCTTTCGTCGCTGGAGTCCGAGTGGCTGCCCGCTGACGTCACGCGGCTCAGGGGACAGCCGAAGGCCACGGTGCCCCCGACCGCCGGCCTCCCCGCCGCCACAGGAGCCACCTCCTCATCCTCCCGGTCGGCTCCGTCCTCCTCCACGGATCCGGAAGACCTCCTCGCCTGCTGCCTCTGAACAGAAGGATTGGAAGGATGTCAGCATGTGTGTCCGGCTGCTCCTCTAAAGGACGAGCAGCCGTAGAGGCCCCTCACACGGCCACGGTGGTACCTGGGCAGCGGGCTTCCTGGTGTTCCTGTTCAGGGAGGAGGGCGCGGCGGCGTGGAGCGCCTCGGCCTGAAGGAAGTGGCCCTCCTGCTCGCGGGGACTCTTGCTCAGTCGGCCGGGGTTGGACGGCTTGGAGATCTGACGGGGACAGAACGAGCTAAATCAGGTTCATGGAAAACGCACAACGCAACATAGAATAGCATGTCAGGCAATTTTGCTCTGTTGTACAGCGATACCAAAAAGGAATAATCATTCAATACAACACAACACAAGACTATGCACAAAAGTAACATTATCTGTGCTTCCGAAACAACAAATTCTACATTTGTATGTATTAATTCAGTGTATGTTTACATTGTCTTTACCGCTATATTTATTCATGTGTGGAGTACGGCTCACCCTTTCTTCAATGATGGGAAGAGAGATATCGATGAAGGCCTCTTTCACCGTGGAGATCTAAAAAGGGATCGATTGCACAAAACCGGTTGAGAAAAACTGCGCTGTTCTCACCCGGCCAAACAGTTTCACAGGGACTCTCTGCACGGCAACTCTGGGGTCCCTGGACTCTGGACTGAATCTTCCACATACTAGCTACACACCCGGTGCCGTTAAGAGGGCTGGCAGAGCGAGGACAAGGCTGGTGTGATTTGATGCTTTTTTTTCCCCACCTCCTCAATAAAATGACCAAAATCCACAGCTTAAAGCCACAGCGCAGAGTGAATCCAAGGGAACAGGATGGTTCTGCTTAGAAACCTTTATTTCCCCGCGTTGGACAACATTTGGAAGTTCGTAATCATCGGCGACAAACGCAAGCTTACTTTGTGCCTTGGCCTTGTCCTTTAGACAGCCCTGATCTCCAGTCCTATCCTTCCATCTTGTTTGAGTTCGGTCGGTCCTTGGTTTGTTGTTGTGGTGGAAAATTACTTCTGAACTGTTGCTACCTCACCAACACAGACAATACCGTGAACGCAATGACAGTTATCCTCCCAAGGCATTCGTTACATTTAGATTATTCTTCATCTGAACCCCATTGGACGGTTGAAAATCACAAGGGTCAAATGAACGACACAGACAAGCCGTGGATAAGCAAGGTAGAAGGCTCAGTTGGCATCAGCCTGGAATACGGACGTGGACTTACATGCTCACACTCTTCACACATGATGGTGTTGGTCAACTCCCCGACAAAGATGCGGTCCACAAAGTTCAGCTTAACACCCTCCTTCCCATACGCTGTGGAAAGTGAAAACCATTAGTTAGCCATCAAGCTACGTGGGGACATTAGTGATTCTATTTTCTCGAATGCAAATCGATCAAAGCTTTCCATTTCACAAAATGTTTTCAGTTTAGTTTTAAATGGTTGATAATTCAATAATAATGTGGAAGGATGCTGCAAATCATGTCAATAAATGCCATCTTTTAAGACCAATAGAACGACTGAGCTGTGCGCGCGAACGCAGGCCAAGAGAGGGTGCTGTTGCTCCAAGCCTGCGTGGGGGAGAGAGGGCACAGCCCACCTTTGACATGTCGTTTAGTCTCCTCGTCTGCAGTCTTCTCTGTAGGGTTGTTAAAAGCTTTCAGGATGCTGGCTTTGACTCTCTGTGAACAGTAAAACACAAAATAAAGTATATTAAAAACAAGTGCTTTATCTGCAACATTCAAGCTGGCCAAATTTGCAGAAACCAAATTAAAAGCGCAGACTTGGACCCGGTGAATTATCTCCATTACATCCATGAGTGACATTGTCGCACGATGATAATGCTCAATTTGACAAGTACACCTCGTTAAAACATCATTAGGCTTAAATAATCCCTGTGCCTGTCCAGTAGCATTAACATGCAGAGATCTCATTTTAATGTGCATGTATGTGTATGTAACCGTGGAGGCTAAATGAGCATTTTCTGTGCGTGTGTCTGTGTGTGTCTGTCTGTCTGTGTGTGTGTGTGTGTGTGTGCGTGTGTGTCCTCTGATGGGAGGCGACATGGTCAGTGAGTGTGTTGGCGAGGGAGCTGTGAAGAGGAACACCAATCAATAGATAATTGCCCGTGGTCTGTGACTGCCGCCCCCCACCCCCCAAACCAGTCCCCTCCCTCTTTCTCTCACCACCACCACCACCACCACAAACAAGCCATTATGCAGGAGAAACCCCCTCACTGGACTGGCTATTTAGGTCAAAAATGCCTTGTTAATCCGAGCCCAGCCTGTACCCCAGTCAGACAGTCAGAGAGTCGGAGTACCCACCCCAGCCCCCTCACCTCCCCACAGCCCCAACCCCCCCCCCCGCCCACTAATTAATTACAACCCCCCCCCCCCCCCCCCCACCCTGACTACAGTAGCAGCGGGCGCCGTCCCACGCAGGGGGAGGGAGGGGCGGGCAGGCGGGCGGGCGGGCGGGCGGGTGGGTTGGTGGTGAGACTCCAACCAAGACGGGGCAAGAAGGGCCGGCCGGGCCTTGGGACCGCGGGCCCCACCGTCTCAGATTCACTGGTGATAATTGACTGTGGCCAAATTAGCATATTTAGACTCTTTGATACTAATGGCCAATCAACACAAACACTTAGGGGCACTCCCCCCCCCCCCGCACGCACCCACCCACTGGTGAGCAACCAGCCACACACACACACACACACACACACACACACACACACACACACACACACACACACACACACACACACACACACACACACACACACACACACACACACACACACAAACGCGCACCCACGCACACACACAGACAATTAATTAATTGTTGCTTAATTATTATATATTGCTATGCTATGCCTGGCACAAGAATTTCCTTCGGGATTAATAAAGTTCTATCTTATCTTAAGCATTGACACAGTGTTGGCTCTGCATACGTAAATATCTATCTGCAGCTCTAAGACAGGTGAGGGGGAGAGACATCCAGGACTCTAACATCCGTCCATGATGAGAGGATCCATGTGGGCTGCAGAGATGAGGACGTCTGAGAGAGAGGGGGCAGCCGGGCTGTTCCTCCTTGATTGGCTCAGAGGAGGGGCGTGGTGTGTGTGTGTGTGTGTGTGTGTGTGTGTGTGTGTGTGTGTGTGTGGTGGTGGGAGGCCGATGGGGGGGGCAGGGGGGTCCTTCAGCACAATAGCAGCGGCCCTACAGCTGTGGGTTTCCCAAGATCACACAATGGTGCCGGTTGCACCACTTGCAAGTCCCCTAAGTGGCACAACTGTCAGCGTTCACAAGTTTTAATTTGTCTGGGGGCCGGGGTCCCCCCCCACACCACACACGCCCCCCCCCCGAGGCACCGGGCTGACCATGGACACACCCGCCGCCTTCCCACCCTGGGTTCACCACGCCGCTGGTGGGGCCACAGAGGCCGGCCTTGCCTTGTAGGGGGTCCCTGCTCGGCCGCCGCAAGCAGGAGGGGAAAAGTGGCTTGGGGGCTGAGGCTGGAGGGGGGGGAGGGGGTTTTCACACTTGCCAAGAACCCACCAAAGGAAATTGAGTGGTCTGGTACCAGGAGGAGGCGATGGTATGAAGGGGACCCCACAGATGACACAGTTGAATGGCCTCATGACTCAACCACGACTCAAATGCAAATGTGTGTGTGTGTGTGTGTGTGTGTGTGTGTGTGTGTGTGTGTGTGGTGTGTCCCCTTACTTTGGTCTCCTCCACCCGTATGGAGTCCAGGAGGTAGTGCAGCAGCTCCTGGCTGTCCTGCTGCTGGTAGCCCTTAAAGCGCGGCGCCCTGCAGAGACCCACGACAAGGTCAGGACGTCAGGACAATAACAACCAAACAAACAAACAAACCCTTTTATGACAATTGTAGGGATTTTAAAAACGACTAATGTGTTGGCGCAGAGCGTTCCACCTCCACCCTCCACTTAATGAACAGCAAGCAATCAACTGCGCACACAAGGAAATCAAAAAGTGTCAATGGGGAGAGAAAAGGTCCATTATGCCTCCTCAAGGACTCCTCTGGGTGCCGCCCGCCTCTACGTCTCAGCAGCTTTGTGGCGGCGGTGGCGCTCACGCACATGCTCAGGACAGCGTCTTGAATGTCTCGCACACGCATGCACGCATGCACACACGCACGCACACACGCACGCACACACGCATGCACACACAATATCATTGTAGGAAAAACTGTGATTTAATTAAAAAAAAATTAAAAAGTCAAAAAGGTCACTACACATTTTATTTATCTTTTAGCATTTTGTTCAATTTAGTGCGGTAGGGACGGGGGACGGGGGGGTAGTTACCTTGTGTCTGGTACTAACTCATCCGGCTGTTAGACGGGGGGGTAGTTACCTTGTGTCTGGTACTAACTCATCCGGCTGTTAGACGGGGGGGTAGTTACCTTGTGTCTGGTACTAACTCATCCGGCTGTTAGACGGGGGGGTAGTTACCTTGTGTCTGGTACTAACTCATCCGGCTGTTAGACGGGGGGGTAGTTACCTTGTGTCTGGTACTAACTCATCCGGCTGTTAGACGGGGGGGTAGTTACCTTGTGTCTGGTACTAACTCATCCGGCTGTTAGACGGGGGGGTAGTTACCTTGTGTCTGGTACTAACTCATCCGGCTGTTAGACGGGGGGGTAGTTACCTTGTGTCTGGTACTAACTCATCCGGCTGTTAGACGGGGGGGTAGTTACCTTGTGTCTGGTACTAACTCATCCGGCTGTTAGACGGGGGGGTAGTTACCTTGTGTCTGGTACTAACTCATCCGGCTGTTAGACGGGGGGGTAGTTACCTTGTGTCTGGTACTAACTCATCCGGCTGTTAGACGGGGGGGTAGTTACCTTGTGTCTGGTACTAACTCATCCGGCTGTTAGACGGGGGGGTAGTTACCTTGTGTCTGGTACTAACTCATCCGGCTG
>PIJE02002055.1:12500-64478 GCA_002895965.2 Coryphaenoides rupestris | reverse complement strand
CCTCGTCTAACAGCCGGATGAGTTAGTACGCAGACCACAAGTAACCTACCCCCCGTCTAAGCAGCCGATGAGTTAGTAGCAGACACAAGGTAACTACCCCCATTCTAAAACAGCCGGATGAGTTAGTAACAGACACAAGGTAACTAACCCCCGTCTAACAGCCGATGAGTTAGTTACCAAGACCACAAGGTAACTAAGCCCCCCCAGTCCTAACAGCCGAGTGAGTTAGTACGCAGACACAAGGTACTTACCCCCCAGTCTAACACCCGGATGAGTCTCGTACTCAGTACACAAGGTAACTACCCGTCCCCTGTCTACCGCCCACACCAGCTTCCTCAGCACTAACCCCCAACGTAAACACACCACTACGATGGCTAAAACACACACTTCACTTCGCAGGCATCAGTTTCACAATAATCGACGTGTGACCACTACGTCATTCAAAGCTACTCATCCATCAGCTGTCGCATATATATTTGATGGATGCTGCAACTTTACACGCAGGTAGTTACCTTGTGTCTGGTACTAACTCATCCGGCTGTTAGACGGGGGGTAGTTACCTTGTGTCTGGTACTAACTCATCCGGCTGTTGGACTGGGGGGTAGTTACCTTGTGTCTGGTACTAACTCATCCGGCTGTTAGACGGGGGGTAGTTACCTTGTGTCTGGTACTAACTCATCCGGCTGTTAGACGGGGGGGTAGTTACCTTGTGTCTGGTACTAACTCATCCGGCTGTTAGACGGGGGGGTAGTTACCTTGTGTCTGGTACTAACTCATCCGGCTGTTAGACGGGGGGTAGTTACCTTGTGTCTGGTACTAACTCATCCGGCTGTTAATTGTGTCAGTGCCGCAGCTGTTTGTGTCGGCCGGGGCCAGATTGTGCGCATCGCTACAGGGCCCTTCTGTGTCTGCTCTTCCACTGGGATGAGCTTCCAGACTGCTCTGTTCCCAGCAAGCCCACTTCAGCCTCTCTCTCTCTCTCTGTCTCTCTCTGTCTCTCTCTCTCTCTCTCTCTCTCTCTCTCTCTCTCTCTCTCTCTGTCCTTCTCTTTGTCTCATTGTCCCGGGTTTGGTTCTCTCTGCACTTGCCTTGCCACTGGCGTCTACCGAGGCTGTGTCATGTTCCGTACCAGCCCGGTGGTGTGCAGCGAGTACGTGCAGACGATGGCTGGCTGCTCTGCGGTGGTGGTCACAGTTTTACAATCTGTTTTATGCTTTTCGGTGACTTCATGATAATACCGAGAAAGCAACACAACAAGTGAAAGAAATGTAATATGCATATTTTTATGCTCTTGGGAAATGAATGCATAATGTAGTCCAAGAAGAAATTCCCCCACACGCTCTCATTTTTAGGCTTTTGAATTGGACGACGCATCACGGAGCTGGGGTTTGCTCTCTCAATGACATAATGACCTTCTGACCTTCAGCGTGTTAACATGGGCATCCCAAATTTGGAGACATGTTTTAAAATGTGGAAAAACATAAGTATCTCAACGGTATATTAGTTTGGTGGGTGGGTGAAGGCAGGGCAAGAGATTGTAGATGCTTGGATGTTGGAGCAATCTTTCAGTCTTAACTGAAGGCGTCCCAACCAGTGACTCCTCGCTGTGGGTTGGGCCCGTCAGCCCGACCGGTTATGTGGTCTGCACTGGCCAACAACAGGTTGCCGTGGCTAAAGCCCCATCTGCCTCCAACAGCTGTCTGCCACATGTGTCCAGCGTGGACGACCAAGGAGACAGGAGGCTGGGGGCGTTCATGTCAAGGATAGCGGTCTGTCAGGTGTCATTCATGTGCTATATTATTATTAATATTGTTAATATCATGTTATCGCTAAATATTACCTGTAATACTACCTCTCATCTCCTCTCATCATCGTGTGCAATATTCTTAATATTCTTTTTTCTATCAGGTGCAATACGTCTCCTAACCATTATTATTATCACAGCTGTATTACACTTCAATTATGACAAATCGTTTTTGCCGTCTGAATATCTTATCTTGTCTATATATTTATATATTTGTATATTTTGACTGTACATTTGTAAATCTGTTAGTTTATTTGTATTATTCTGTGTATTTCTCTATTGTTTTATTGTACTGTATTGCTATGCAACCTGGCACAAGAATTTCCTTCGGGATTAATAAAAGATAAGATAATTATCTTATCTTATCCAAAGTAGTGTTCATGGAGGTGGAACCTTCAGTAGCCAACATCACGGCAACTTTCTGAATAGAACGTGAGGGGAAATGAACCACTAAATTGAACAAAATGCTCAAGCACACACACGTAAAACACACACACGTGTAAAACACACACTTTCACTCGCAGCATAGATCACAATAATCGACGGGACAATCACTCATTCAAAGCTACTCATCCATCAGCTGTCCATTATATTGATGGATGCTGGCAAACATTTACACGCAAACTACCTTTACAGAGGTGTGACCTTGCAGACCTGAGTGATGCTATTCATCCCACGGCGTGTGCCTTAGTAGTTCATGGGTATGGATTTCAGATGGCATTATAAAAAGAAATGGTACAGCATTCTCTCTGCCGAACGGTTTCAAACCAAAACAAAGAGTCACCGTGAAGTTCTGTGAACATACTCCTAAGACCTCGTCTCGCTTGGTGCAGACCAATCAATGACAACACTGGGCAATGTAATGGCTCTAACAGGTAGCTTATTTTAAGAAAAAAAATAAGTTTCTCAAGAAAGCGCAACACTAACCGACAAGACGGTCGACAAGGCTAACGCCTTCAGCTTGTCGATGTAAAAGAGAAACTCGAAATCTCTTGTACACCTACACACACACAGATGAATGAATTGAAGAGATGCTTTAATAAGGAAATTACATAGAAGCCATTGACCAGAGTACAGGCAATATTCTTTAATGAGTAGAACATGTGTTTCAGGAAATGCACTTCAACTTGAAGTACGACCAAACACTTGTTGGGTATATAGGCGTCTTTTGAAGTGTGAATGCGAGAATTCATCAATTAATTCATCCATTATGCCACATATTTTTTGCAAAGCTTTCCTGGTGCTTTGTGTCGAGGGAAGGCTCCTCGTGAAAGCTGTGTGTGTATATTAGGCCTCTCCACAAAACCCACTACAGAGTATGAAAGGGGTCGGATGTCCTTCTGCGAGGCTTAAAAAATACAAGCAAAGCAAACTGGATCAGTACTAGAAGGAAGCTGGTGCAGCTACGTGTGCGATAATTCAGCGCGACGCTGTGCATTAATACAGACACATACGAGAAGGACCATCTGTTTTCAGATATCGTCCGAACTTACGATTCATGAACGATTATTAATTTGACAAATTATTATTATTTTTTTTACACTGCTTGGGTATTTATTCTGATGAAGCAGTGCATATCTTTGATTATTACTATTTAAGGAAACACACACACAGATTAATAATATATGGCTATTTTGTGAATATTTTGAACGGCTGAAAATGAACCGACATGAGCAAGAATAAGTCGACGAGGGTTTCTAAATGTCGGTTTCGATACATTTCTGCTTAAATGCCCAGCAGCCCTGCTACATAATGTGGCCGCAACTTGACTTCCTCCTCCTTTCACTGAAGTGGAACAGGGTCTGGGTACAAGCCGGGACCCTCTCTGGCACCAGAGAGCGTGTGGTGCTGACCATACCAACCACTGGGCCTGGCACAGGTCCGAGGCCAGACCAGTCCAGCTGGCATGGAGAGGGAGGGAGGGAGAGAGAGGGAGGGAGAGGGAGGGAGAGGAGAGAGAGAGAGAGGAGAGAGAGGAGAGAGAGGAGAGAGAGAGAGAGAGAGAGGAGAGAGAGGAGAGAGAGAGAGAGAGAGAGAGAGAGAGAGAGAGAGAGAGAGAGAGAGAGAGAGAGAGAGAGAGAGAGAGAGAGAGAGAGAGAGAGAGAGAGAGAGAGGGAGAGAGAGGGAGAGGGAGAGAGGGAGGCCTGGCATGACCCATCACAGCAGGCTGTGGGTACCCAGCTGGTCGTGGGGGAATACATGATGTGCATTTACTATACATGTCAATGCAAATGCACATACACACACATGATGTCACTCACACACACACATGCGTACACACTCCTGTTCTCTCTCTCTCACACACACACACACCCTCATATACAAACACACACACACACACCCTCATACAAACACATATGCCTCAGACGTACACACACACACACCCTCATACAAACACATGCCTCAGACGCGCGCGCGCACACACACACACACACACACACACACACACACACACACACACACACACACACACACACACACACACACACACACACACACACACACACACACACACACACACACACAAAGAGAAGACAAAATAACAAAAACAATGCAGCAGGAAGCAGGAAGAAGGAACTCGGCATGCTAGCCTGCTCCCACTAGCATACGACGAGGGGTAGAAAGCAACGTAGAGAGAGGGAAAGAGCCCTTAACACACACAACCTGACTTTCTCTCTCTCTCTATCTCTCCCTCTCTCTGCAATAGGTCAAGGACATGCCCCCTCCCCTCCTGACACATCGTCCAGCGACCGAGAGCCTGCAGTGACAAGTGAATGTGACATTGTGTGTGTGTGTGTGTGTGTGTGTGTGTGTGTGTGTGTGTGTGTGTGTGTGTGTGTGTGTGTGTGTGTGTGTGTGTGTATGGTGTGCATCTTGAGCGCCAGGGTCAGGGTCGGGCAGAGGGGGGGGCGCATCTCGCTTCGGGCCCGGAAGACAAAAACAACGAGAGCTTTTGATGGCGGTGTGGAGAAAGGAAAAAGAAGCGCTGTGGGTGCAGCACACGGTCGTCGGGAGTCGGTTGGGAGACCGCGGCAGCGGCAATAAGGAAGGAATGTGGCGGAGCAAGCGTTTAACATTCCCGCTGTCGCAAACGTTGAGGAACGATTAGCGAGTAGTCGCTGAATCAACGAGCATATAAATAACCCTCAAACCTCGATCGAGTTAATAACGTTAAACATTTCTAAATGATATCAGAGGGTTTTTTTAAGATTTAGTGGGGAAACCCCACTAAATCTGATTACCTCTGAAGCAGTTTAGAGATATTGCAAGTTTCGAATTCCTGTTTCGAGGTGTGCACCATAAAGCAACTACGTTCATTCATGTCCTTGAAGAATTAAATTTGCGTGAGGCTCACAGGTAATGGGTACTTCAGACATACATGCATTTAAATGCATGTAAGCAGAAAAAAGTAAAAGGAAATCAGACGTGTGTCAGTGCATAAGAGGTGTGTGTGTGTGTGTGTGTGTGTGTGTGTGTGTGTGTGTGTGTGTGTGTGTGTGTGTGTGTGTGTGTGCACCCCGCCTTTCCGTCTGCACGCATGACTTGCCGTGGTTGTGGCGTGTGCTGCGGGCTGTGGTGGTACCAGGTGAGGTGGTAGCTGCGACTCAAACACGCATCACACACGCATCGCACACACACACACACACACACACACACACACACACACACACACACACACACACAGGTACATGCACACACACACACACACACACACACCAAATCAGGAGTTGCAGCCGATTACTCGAATCAAAGCGGCGTTAAGAGATGAAGCCGGTCGTCCGAGCGCCCGGCACGCGAGCCATCCACCTGCACTGCTGCACAGGTCCCATGCTCACATGAACACACGCCACGCCCACCAGCAGTGCACCACGCTCAGACGGGACGCCAACCAGCCGAGCAACACGCATCGCGCTCTGTAGCGGCGCGGTTAGCACGCCGGCGCGGTGCAGCGTTGTCTGTCCCGTCGCGGTAAACGAACAGGAACGAACAGCGACAGTAAACAAACACAATGACTAGCTGCTGCCATTCGTTTGGTGCGGTGTGTTAACCTTCTGGTGCGCTCACCGTATGGTACACCAACGGTGCGGTGCGTCAACGGTGCGGTGCGTCAACGGTGCGGTGCGTCAACGCTGCGGTGCGCCAACGCTGCGGTGCGCCAACGCTGCGGTGCGTCAACGCTGCGGTGCGTCAACGGTGCGGTGCGTCAACGCTGCGGTGCGTCAACGCTGCGTCAACGCTGCGGTGCGCCAACGCTGCGGTGCGTCAACGCTGCGGTGCGTCAACGCTGCGGTGCGCCAACGCTGCGGTGCGTCAACGCTGCGGTGTGTTAACATCGTGATGTGCTAATGTTGTGGTGCGCTAACGCTAGAGGAGCTGGGGCTAGTCCAACCAAGGCTGCTGGTTAAAGTGGACACCAAACAGGTACGCAAGCTGCTGCTGTCACAAGGATGTCAAGGATGAAGCGATGGTGGATCAATTTAGCGATTTAACGGCTGCCGTGACCCCACCACTACCCATTGTGTACAGAGAGCAGCTTACCAATCAACTGCTCAAAGGAAACAAAACAAACAGTTGTGCCCGTTAGCAAATTCTTCTCTTTTTCTCCAGGATAGAAAGAAAACACATGAAATGCAATAGAGGGGTCTTAAAAGGGTTCTTAAAATAGTCCTCCCCGCGGTACTGAAATCGTACGTGACATTTGATATGCGTCAGCCTGTTCCCTTAAAAAAATGAACACCCAGGCTTGGAAGAAGCCGGCCTGGTTCCACAGGGAGAAGGCGGTTCCCCGGGACTTACTTCTGGCACAGCTGGTTGAACAGGACCTTGGGGCTGACGGGCCCCTTGCCCGGCTCCTTCATGGTGTGGAGGAAGAGGAACATGGCCGACGTCAAGGGCTCCGGGCTGGGCAGAGTCACCGTCAGCAGACTCTGGATTAAAAAAAAAATACAATTAGAAAAAACCTGGGAAATGAGCTTGAATATCTTTTATTTTACCTTTATCTAACCAGGAAGTGACATTGGGATACAACAACTCTTTTGTATGCTGTAGTCTACATACCAGGTGGAATCTCTGGTTTAAGTTTCATATCAATTTGTCTGTTTGTCTGCCTAGTCAGTCTGGGAGTAGTTCCAATTCTTCAAACTCTTAGAATAAATACAATCAGTGTAATATGATAAACATTATGTTAAAGCCGTTATCTGAAGTTACGAGCAAAATAAGTGGTATATTGGTGGTATATTCCACATTTCAATCTTGCCTTGTCTCCACCTTATGTTATCGTTATCGTTATGTTTGCATAGCACTAACAATCACAGCAGTAGATGCAGTATTGGTCAACACATTTCGTTCATCTGAGTGCAAGCAAAACATGAAGACTTCAGGATCGATGAAAACCAGTGGAACCGTCACAAACATTTACCGTCAGAGCATACATTAACACGAGGGGCTTTAGCAACAGAAAACATGTCCTAAGGAATCCAACTGGTTGAAATGCTGAAATGTGTATAAAGGTTTCCCTTTATACCCAGAGCGTGTATTGTACCAGGTTGCTCTCTGCAGGAGGGGAGATCCGCATCTTGTACCCCTTCTCCTTCAGTTCTTGGATGAGGTCAATAAGCATGTGCGTCTGGGACAGGTTCTGAGGACACAGGACAACGTTGAGTTCGCCACAATCAAATAGAAAACACTTCAATGATGGAATTGTGCAAATGATAAGATGCCACAGAACCATAAACAACAGTTCAGGACAAAGGTATTGCATGCAACCGCAAGGAGAGGTCCTCTGTTGTGCTGGCATTATCAGATACAACACTCAAAATAAATCATATGATCAATAGTAATAATAAAGACAATCAATTAATGACAGCCTGTGTCGTTTTGTGTCTGGATTTAGGCAGGATCCTGGAAAACGTGTGTTGGTGAATGTTCCATGCGATTGCTAGCAATGCTCAGAACCTTGGTAGGGGTCCGGCCCCAAGCAGACATTGTCCCTTCATGTTACACAAGAGTTTTCTTCTCTGCCTTGAAGAGATATTTGTTTTGTCGCTTGACAATGAAGACAGTTGCTATGGAAAGCCCACAACGCCATTGTGCTCATCCACTGGTAATCATGGGCTTTTTGAAGGGAAGCTCGCAGTTTTCAGGGAAACAATACAACGACACAGAGAAGGGGCACACAAGGTATGCACACTAGAATTTCAATCAAGCAGAAGACCCTGAAGGTGATTACCAACATGGTGGGAAAAAAAACAGGCTCATTGTTGCAGACGAAGCACGCTGTCACCACCACACAAGCAGTGGGTGGATGTTGTCGAGTGAGGGCCATCTGAGGGCCACTCGTACGTGTGGGAAGGTGAAGTAGACTCCTGTAAACTCCTGTGATGGCCATCATGTGCTTGTGCCCTGCATGCATCAACGTGAACTAAAAAAGCGTACTGGCTTTAGCTCACGGCTCCGTCTGTGCCAACGTAAAGCCCTTCCCTCTTCACCAGGCTGTGTCTAGCCATCGCAGCCTTGCCTCTCAAAGAATACAATCACCTTAGTATTTAATGCCACGTTCATTGTATCGCAGACACCAATGCAAACATCAGAAGTATCAGCCATGGTAGTTCTATTTTTCATCATTCAGAATTTTCCCCAAAAGATGCACGTGACATGCATATCTGCGTTTCATTGTATTCATCCATATCATGTCGTTTCATATGCCTACACACGCCTTGGGAAAATTGTGACAAGCAAAGCAAACTAACGGTGACCATCAATTATTCAGGGCAAACAGCAAGATGTCATGGCTCTTCTTTGGAAAAACGAGGAAGATAGTAAGTACATGAGCTACCCACTAAACAACAGGTGGTTGCGATAAGGATTCATCACGTTCAACAACTAAACAGACAATCGTTTCCCCGCCACTCAGCACTAACCTGAGTCTCCCAGGCTGCCTACCTGACCTCATACTATGATGCTGAGCACGCTAGCACCGACCTGCATCACAGCGTTGAAGAAGCAGGTGTTCCCGAGGTTGTTGATGCCCTTGACGGCCGCCAGCGCGCTGTGGAGGAGGCCGCTGCTCTTGCCTCGGGCCAGGTCCCCCTGGTCGACCGCCTCCTCCCGCAGCTTGAGGATCTTAGGAGACGGACCTGGAGGACAGGAAGGAAGGAAGGAAGGGCTTAGTTTGAGGGCAGGCTGCGTCTGAAGAAGACTGCAATGTTGTTTTGAGCTGAAGACAATATTGTCATTTAAAAAAAAAAAAGAAAAAGTATTTTCTTCTACACCTCATAGGTTACTGTTACCCTTTAAAGATAGCGACACAGCCCACCACTAGCCTCTGCAACACTATTTAAAAGCAAGAATGAGAAATAAAGAAAATAAAAACGTCAAAACACAGTCGCCATTTGTGTGTTATGCAGTGTTCTATCGATTCTAGATAGCTGCGTCTTCCACAAGAGGCTGTTTGTGTCTGATAACTCATTATGAGGCCATTTAGCAAAAAACATCAAAAACTATGTTCTAACTCTCAAAATAAAAGCACTGTGAACTCCTTAGATCAGCGTTAGGGTTTGAAGACGTGTGGCCGTGGCCCCAGACACCAGCTCCATGACCACAGGTCACACAGAGCTGTTGCTTGGTACCAAGATGGAGGCTGAGGATGAACTCAGGGGGGTGGGGTGGGTAGGAAGCTAACTCTGGAGGCTGCTTAGGCTGAAGGGTTGAGAGAGAGAGAGAGAGAGAGAGAGAGAGAGAGAGAGAGAGAGAGAGAGAGAGAGAGAGAGAGAGAGAGAGAGAGAGAGAGAGAGAGAGAGAGAGAGGCAGCTGGAGGGAGAGCTGGGTCATCTGGGAGAGCAGATGACAGCTGGAGGAGGCTCTGCTGCTCGGCCGGCAGGGAGGAAGGGGCAGAGGTTGTGGCGGTGGATGGGAAGAGGGCCCTCTGCTCTCTGGAGGGAGGCAGCTGTTCGTCCTGAGCCCCACTGGAAGCTAACCCCCGAAACTACCGATGGGCTGACACAGGGAGGAAGTTGCTCAACGGCTGTAGATGAGGATTTTCTCACCCCTCAGTGTGTAGATTAGCGCGGCTGTGACAGCACGGCAGCCATTAGGCGTGCGATGACGAATTGAGATGACATTGGCAAGTACTTTTAAGGGATGGATATACTGTAGCTGCATTCAAATGACAAAATACATCTCAAATATCTCAAAATATGTCTAAATGAACAACAAGTATACACAGACAGTATACACAGACTGCATGGCTAGCATTCTATAGGTGTCAGTATAGTTGAATCAGGATAATTAGCCAAAAAGCTAACTGTGGAAATGGCCCCCCGCCACAATCTGACCTAATGCATTACTAGCCAACCACAAGCACTATATACTGTAGCACTGCACTGTGAGCCACGCAAATAAACGATTAACAAATTCACCCGGCTCAGCCCTTCCAATTGAATTCTCATCAGGCCGGCTAGTCAAGGGAGAGACAAGTGATGTTCCGTCACATTAGGCATTAATGAGCAAAACAAGTGAGAGAACCCAAGGCTGTGTGTGTGTGTGTGTGTGTGTGTGTGTGTGTGTGTGTGTGTGTGTGTGTGTGTGTGGGGATTACTGGAGATGCGCCACCCCCCCCCCCCCTTGCACCTAGCACAACTCCACGAATTGTGAGATTTTACACTACTTAGCATGTGTTCATGCTCCAAGAGACCGCAAGCTGGCTAATGCGCGCCCGCACCCACCCACGTCCTCGCCTAGAAACACTAGCCTGGCTTCAGCAAATGATATGCTAATGTTATGCAAATTAGATGTTAATAATATGATAATACCAGATTGTTTGCAAAAATAACTACCTGATTACAATGACCAGGCGGGCACCTTTAATGCATTACTTTCGTGAAAAGCGTGTTTTCCTCATTTCACCTCTACGTTTGTAGTGTCATGTAATATCTTCTTACCCCTAATGTATTTCAATCATTAAAATACGCAATACATTCTCTGTTCCATTAATGACAAAAGGACAAATGTATGTAGGGCAGAATTCATTTTTCGGAAATTGATTTTGAGTAATTGACATTGATGTACTTCAAGTAAAGTACTTTGATGCATATAATAAGCACCCGCCCATATGTGCGCACATTTCCCCAAACGGAAGCCCTTGTGAGTGGTGTACGGCGCTGACAGATGAGTTAAATGGGGTTCAGTCCAGGAACACTTCACCTCCACGAACCCGTCAAGAGGCCAGGTTGGTCGTTTTGCTCCCGAGCACTGAAACCCCCAAAACTCGTCTGCTCGGGTGAACCCCGGCACACACAGCCGGCACAATTTGCATGGCAACCTCCTTCTCCTCTTCCTCCTGCCGTCAGTAACACTACAAGTGTCCTTGATCCTTGCATGTTTTCCTTCAATTCAAGAAACCAGCCTTCATTTACAAGACATTTACCAGAATCACCATTCATTTATCTGGAGCGCTCATTCCATTACCGGCCTTTCTCTCTTCAGTCCATTGCTTCTTCTTCAAGGCCAGGGACCTTAACAAAGTATCCCCCCCCCCACCACACACACACACACACACACACACACACACACACACACACACACACACACACACACACACACACACACACACACACACACACACACACACACACACACACACACACACGTACGTATTCTTTGTCCAACACCTAACCTTTAACACAATTTAATTATTTATTTTAAAAAACACTTTAGGTTCATTTTAGTCAAGAATCGAGATAAAAAAAACGCTCCCGGTTTTCTCGAAGTCTGCCGCCCATTCTTGTTGCGCAGAAAAATCGTTCTTTAAATCCATGATGCCTTTTTCTGATGCCGTCACCCAAGGCTGTGTATAGGCCATGTGTCGTCCTTGCAACAACACATTCTATAAGTTTACTTACATCTTGGCATGTACACTGCACGAGGGCATTACTCAAGCTTGGAAAACATCTTAGTTTATTCATGCACGTACGAAAGTCATTTGCTTGACCTTTCACAAAGTCCGACTTTTGAGGGGCCAATCCTGGAATTTTCGAAAACACATTTGTTGAGCGTTTGAATGAGGGCTTTTAAATTCTTTCATGTATGTGGCAATGTTAGGTCAACGTACCTTTTTTTAAGAACTATAGGGCAAGATACATCATCGCAAAGGCAATCTCTCCAACATCATGCATTTAAAACCTTTAATTACAGTACATAATAGCAAGATAATAGCAAGCATAATACACTAAGCATAGAATCGTCCCCCTTAATATCATAAACTACCTTACATCTAGGGATGTGGACAACTCATATTTTCCATGGTCAAATAATCGGTGGACAGGATATGAGCAAATCATCAATTATTAGGATTCCCCAACACAGGCAGATCTTCCTTTTGGCGGTGCAAAATCTGTGTGACCAACATAACACTTTGCGAACAAAGGGCTGATAACTAATGATAGCATTGTCTTCCTAAACTCGACGAAACTTTTCCTGTAGCGGTGGGAAGACAAGCCAAAATGTCCCGTGAACGTCCTTCGACAAATGTTAAAATCAAACCTGTGTAAAAGACCGGCCAACGCAGAAATAAATGTGTTAAAAGTGACTGTGAAACCTCAACTATAAGCCCAGGCTTCTATTTGCTCTAATCATGACCTACACCTGACCTGCATTTGGTACAGGCTATTTTAGAAACAACGGCATGAACGGCAACGAATAAACAATGATTTTGACCCACGCTACGTAGAGCATCCCTCTGGATGATTCTCTGACATTCCTAACAAGTCTTTGAGTCGCACAGGAACGCCGCTAACTTTACAGAGGGCCAGACGTCCCCTGGCCGGCCTCGCGCACAACGACAACACTGAGAGGTTCAGCTCGCCGGACCACTGCTGCTGCAGCGGCCCATCCAGTGGTGCCAACAGCATCTGGCATCTCTCTACACGGGTAACATCTGGGGGGTCCGTGTCTGTCTGTCTCCCCCCTGCCTGCCAAGGGCCAAGGGAACGACCATATGTCAACACCCACACAAGGTATTGAAACCTAGCCGGCCTCGGCTTCAGGCGCCAACTACAGCGCGAGTGAGGAACCACATGACTTCTGGAGGTCAGTGATACACGAGACAAACCGTGGAGAAGGAAACTTCTGCATATGAATGATCATGGGGTTGTGACTAAGATAAGATAAGATAGAACTTTATTCATTCCGAAGGAAATTCTTTTGCCAGAGGTTGCTCCAAAATACCAACATCATAAGAATAAAAACAATAGAGTAATAGAAGTACAGTGAATAAGCCTAAAAGAAAAATATAGGTAAGATATTTAGTAAACAAAAGTTATCAATACTAATATTGATAGGTAGTATTGCACATGATATTAAGAGTTTTGTACATGATGGTGAAAAGATAATATTGAAAAATAGTACTACACGAGATAAGAATATTGCTGATGATGATGAGGTAATATTGCAAGGTAATAGATTGGGACTAGACGAGACCAAAAGGTCTCGGAAACAACCGGAAGCTTGGGAAAAAGGGGGCCAAACAATCTGAGATGGGGACGGGGATGCCTATGGACACACTCTGCATCTGGGGTCCGGGCTCTGGGACCATGACCCAAGGTAAACACTGCTCCGGGAGCCATCTGGCCTGGGCTGGGAGCAGGCCGTGTGTGTGTGTGTGTGTGTGTGTGTGTGTGTGTGTGTGTGTGTGTGTGTGTGTGTGTGTGTGTAACAAGCATAAGCATATGGAAACACAGATTTTTTCCCCTCCCCGCAGCGTTCCGGGGGAATATCGGCACGCGCGGCGTCCACGCTTGACTGTGCCACACTCCGGCGCTGAGCAGCACCCACCACCTGGCCCTCCTCGCTCAGCCACCCAATCTGGGCTGCAGGGACACGGTGGAGCCCGTCCCAGGGGGCCCCGGGAAAACATCGTACCACACACACACACAAATAAATAAATAAATAAAGACCCCTTTAAAAATGTGTTTTCCAGTTTTGTCCAAAGTCTGCACTTGTGACACGTTCCCTAGTGGAGTGGAGGAGGGTGGCTTGGTGTGGTGTGGTGCTCACTCACAGTGCAGCGGTGTGGAGAGCCGATGCCCCCCTCCCCCCCCTCATGCTGCACAGTCGGCGCAAGCATGCAGTCGAGAGGAAGGCCGCGGATGTCTTAATAATAATTTGTTAATTTGTTGTGACTGCAGGGCACGAAAAGCCCGTTTCCTCGCCATCTGAGGCCATCCGAGAGAGTTCCGAGCGTCACAACCGGGCGTGTGCGTGCGTGCGTGCGTGCGCGCGGACCCAGTGGCGTGCACGCAAGGCTGCACACGAGCCCCCGCTGCCCACTAACTGGCCTACTTCTGTGTGCGGTGGTGGGGATAAAGACAGATTCACCCTTGATTACCTCTGTGAAAGTACCACCAGGGGACAAGCTTCTTAGTGACTGACAAACGGGCCCTGCTGACAGCCAGCCCCCTCCTGGTACAACAACCACGACCCGGCTATGTGGACAATCTATCCGTGCATTAATCACAGGGAATCGTTCCAGATCCATAGGCCTACACGTGTCACACACACACGCATGTACGCACGCACGCACGCACGCACGCACACACAAAGCCTTTTTTATTAAAAACCGCGCCTTGGTTAACGGCCGTCCTCATCATCGTGACATGTGTGATGGTGTCACGTTTTGACGAGGCTGAAGTGTCCTTGAGCGGGGCGCCTAACCCCCTCCGCCGCCTGCGAGACACTGGTTGTGACATCTTGTGTGGTTAACACAGAGGGGCGAATGAAAGGCATCACATCTATATCGCACTTTGAGGAGCCTTAGTGGCTAGAAAAGCATTATATAGAGATGTGGACCGTTCTATTGAAATTACACTTCCACTGCCATAAGAACTAAAATATATATTTTACATATTGTATAGTAAGTCCAATACAGGATATATTACAAGAATTATAATAACAATAAGAAGAAAAACATCTTTTCTTTAGCTGAGCCCCCCAAAAGTGTAGTCTTTTTTTGTATACCTACAAAATAAAAAATAAAAAACAGCTTCAAGGAGAAACAGGACAAGGATGGGTGAAAAAATTCCATGTTAAAAAACTATTTGATTTCCTTGAAAAGTACAAGTTTTAACGACGAATCTATCTACTACCTTTTTCAACGAACAAAACCAAAAAAAGAAGATTATTTATGGTTTTTCCTTTTTTGGGGGGAGGGGGGGGGGGGAGACAAAACATCAAGTCTACTCTATGTCTATGTTGATTGGCAGATCGATGAACAAGGGCTCTGTTGTATTAAAGCAGAAAATATGGCCCCGTTATAATTAAGACCCTCTCTGCAGAGGAAAGGGAGAGGGGCCCGACGAGGGCCTCTACCAGTAACCAGGTAGGGAGATTGGCACAAGACCAAGGAGCCGGCCGCCTATTCAGACCCCAGCGCTTTAATTTGCTCTACAAAAACAGCCCAGCTGTGTTACACGCCGGAGCCCGGCTCCCAGCGGACAATTCACTTTCTACTGGGACTCTGGTACTTGAGCTGAAGGCCTTGATGGTTACAGAGCATAGCAAATAGGTTTTCTTTCTTCCCTAAGCTGTTGTTGTGCCAAACTATTATGGATTCTGAAAAATTCCCTGCTGTGGTTTCTTGTGGCGGAGAGAAAAAGGAGAGCAGATCGGGGGAGGAAGAAAAGCGAGCGCACAACAACAGCACAGGAACTCAAACCCTGGCCTTCAGCGGTAAATGCAATTTCACGAGCAGCCGACGACGGCGATGCTCCATTTTGCCACGACAATGGTCAGCCCCGTCTCCAGCCAGTTGGCCGGCCGGTGCGGCATAATCCAACGGCGGGAGAGGTGACAGGTAATTTTTAAGTGGTAACCGTGCGGGGTGCGGGGTGGGAAGTCGTGGACCTGTGACCGTGGCTGAGCCAGCGGACCCGATGAGCAGAGCCATTCTCTGGCTGCCCGACCTCGATTTCCAATTTCCGAACAATAGTTGACCAAAAACATACAAATAAATCGGAACAACAAAAAGCTAGGATGTCTCGAGCTATGGGAACATTATATTGTGCTGCAAGCAAGATCAGGGACAATACCAGTGACGTGGGCGAAATAATATATTTATGTTTGTGTAAACTCTCCCGCTTGAGGTCCCCTTTAACTTAACAACACCAATCTATAAGTACCAAAGCAAATTCAACTTGTCCAACTTGGAAATCAATTAACAATTTTGCCTTTCTGATGTTCTTTCATACATACGGCACATACATACTGTACATATGTGCATGTCTGTGCCACTGTGTGTGCATGTGTGCGCGAGCCACGTGTGTGTCAGCCTACTCCAGCTGTTAATTCTCTGGTTCCTTCTACTTGTTGAGAAACCCGAGCTCCCACAAGTGCGGCACACAGGCCCAGAGGTGGTGAGCCACACACACACACACACACATACATACACACACACACGTGCAGGAGGGGGGATGGCCGGAGAGAGAGAGAAGGGGAAAGGCTGAGCAGACAGAGATAGAGATAGAAGGACAGAGAGAGAGAGAGAGAGAGAGAAGAGAGAGAGAGAGAGAGAGAGAGAGAGAGACGAAGAGCTACAGAGCAGCGTGGTCGATCCCTGCCACAGCTGCTCTCGTTCTTCAGGGAACCCAGCCGGGAAGCGATGCGCTCTAGCGCCTAATTCCTCTAATGTGGCCAGCCATGCGGAGATGGAGGGCAGGGAAGGGGAGTGTGTGTGTGTGTGTGTGTGTGTGTGTGTGTGTGTGTGTGTGTGTGTGGTGTGTGTGTGTGTGTGTGTGTGTGTGTGTGTGTGTGTGTGTGTGTGTGTGTGTGTGTGTGTGTGGGGCAAGGGGGTGGGGGTTCACGGCTTACACTACAGCCTGGCTGTGCGATTGATAGGTGACCAGGACCTGGTCAGGCCTGGGATGAACAGCACAGCATCCAGGGAAAAGACAGCAAGCCGTGGATGCATGAGGCAGAGCACCGAGCAACGCTTTCTGACATGCCAGCACACAGACCAGGAGGCCATAGGGTGCCAACGAGCCAGCGGGACGGAGCAGGCCTTGGGGTGCCAAAAGGCATCTGTTAGCTGACTGGGTGGAGGGCAGTAGAGGGAGGGTTCAGGTGTCCATAATAAGGTTAAAAGGCAGCAGGGCTGGGAAGAGGCGGCCAAGTCTACTGTCAACGTAGCTGCTATTGGGGGTGAAACATGCTAAATGCAAAACAATCTTACATAATCTTTAAATGTGCTGCTTTTTACTCAGAGCTAGTTTCATTCTGAGCAATTTTTTTTAAGTAGATTTTCTCAGTTATCTTGTTGTGATCCTGTAAAATAATTTGGTTGTTAGATCCAAGAAGAATGCAAGGAACACACATCTTACTTTCCCACCAACAAGACTGTTATACGCCAACGCTCATATGTTAAGCTGACAGGCAGACAGGTGGTTGACTATTTCAAGATGCCTCCAGGTGAAGTTGGGGCATTCTTTAACACATCCATGTTTTGTGCACATGTAAAAACAGCCGTGCTTCATCTTCACGGGTGTTTAGACCGTGTGGGGGGAAACGCAGACAACAAGCGGGCTGAAGGAAACGTTTAATTCCTCATAAAGTGGATCCTCAGACTAAAATGTCTGGGTACTTTCGGTGGGAAACACGGCTTAAGACACTGGGAGCCATGATAGCCATGGAGAGAAAAGGCGCTAATGGCTTTCACCACCAGGGGGGGTAAGTGGACTCTCTTCCATGTAAATGTCAATAGGTGCATCACAAACCAGCCAGGCGTTTAAACATGACCAACCTTTATCTTAGGGCAACACTGATTATTGAAGCCTATACGTTGCTTTCATGTACATAAACACATGTTCTGAAAATTCAAAAGACACCCATCCCATTGTAAAATGTGTGTGATCCCATTGACAGCCCGATACTGAATGGACTGAATTTAACTCGTGGACAGGTTCATTGACTCAATGTATTGTGTGTGAACTTGCCACCAAAGAGCAAAGTACAGTACCTGATGTTGCCTTGACAGAGTGCTTTTGTAGGAAGTCCAGGGTCTGAGCCAAAGCCTTCTTGTTACAGTGAGTGGAGAGCTCTTCATTACATTCAAAACACCTGTTTAAATGACGAAGCCCCAAACAAAGGCAGCAAGGTTGTCATTAGGCAAACACAAAGGCTACTTTCAGAGATTAAACCTGCATTCTCTACCGTTGCCCTCAGGAGACAGAAGAGGTAGAGAAAGGAATTATACCGGTGGGCTGTGAGTGGAAGCAAAATATGTTCTAGTCAAGTTCTATTAAAGGATTTTTCATTTATCATGTGATGACTTCATTACCATGCTTGAGATATTACTTTGGATACACCCAGATTTCAGATACTGGTCCTCGTATACAATAGACATGAACACATTTGACTGTCACATTTGACACACAAACATTGTTGATTTCATAGTTGAAAGAACATCACGTGCATTAAATGAAATGGTTTCAGTGTTAAATAGAATAGAGATGCAGCAAAAATCATATTGGTAGATGCCTTGAAAATGGTCAAATTGTGCCATTTTTTTCAGTCCACGAAAGTGTGACTGAAGTGAATGTGAAAAGGATCAACAATATCATTATTTGCCCATAGTAGTGTATGACTATTTGCGTCAGTCAAGAAATTCAATATAATAAATACATAAATGGAATACTTGGTACTGCACTCAGAATGGCACGTCTGCTCTTATCCCAGCTATTATGCAGGCAACCTAGCAGTTATGAAACTTGTTCTATTAGCCTCGCAACTATGAATGCTTGAAACCTGCTCTATTCTTATCTTTATGTACCACAATGATATATTGTCGACAAATGTGCTTTGTAAGTCGCTTTGGATAAAAGCGTCTGCCAAATGCCCTCAATGTAAATGTCATATGGGTGAATCTACCGTCGTCAGATGGAGTTTGAGCCGGGCTCCTTACCAGGCCTTCCACGTGTTCAGACTGATGGTGATGCAGTGCGACTCGGAGTGAAGAGCTTGGTGATGCTTGACCGAGTGCTGGGTCTCTGACTGGTTGCAGCCCTGAACCAATAACAAACAACGCACAGAACATCTATTCAAATGTTATTCAATGTAATTTCGTATATATACAGTATATCTGCGTATCATTGCAGAACGGGAGCGCCCCGGTTCACCTGAAATCCACACTTGAGGCAGACGAGGATGTCGTGGGGGCAGGCGGCCTCCGCGTCCCCCACCGCCGCCGCCGCCTTCTCCCTGAGGCAGTCGCAGCACACGGACCACAGGCTGCCGCTGACCGCCTTCTTTACGGAGCTCAGGTCCACGGCCTTGCTCACGTGCTGGCAGGTCAAACCTACAGTGTGTGTGTGCGTGTGTGTGTGGTGTGTGTGTGTATTCACAGAGGTGAGCGTGTACACTCTCACGCCTACAGTACAATCAACACATTGCAACTGATAAAAAAAAAATAAAGTACATCGTTGTACTTTGGACTTTGGTCACAAAGCAAGCGTACGGGTCCCGCAATGAAATATGGTCGTAACGTTAGGCACAAATCAGATGAAAAAAGGAACCCTAAGATGACATCACAAGTGGGAATGTCCACCTAGATGCTGACGAGATCAGTTTACCTGTCGGTCGGTACAGTCCACCGGGTAGGCTGGTGGACTGATCTAGTGTTCCCACTTGTGATGTCACTGGAGTGTAGTCACATTGCAATTGTGGCAACGGCTTGCGATGTCTAATCACACTCACACCTGGCGACATAATATGTCCCCTTTATGTAGCTTAATATACGTAGTGTCCCAGTTTTTGAATCATGATATCAGTATCGTGATTATATACATCTTTTGTTTTCATGATGTTATGCTGACGTGGATGCAATATGGAATCCATCGGAAACAGCTTCACAGTATTTTACTTCAGGCTCCGCCCTACGGTGAAGTTAGCACGCTAAACGTCACATTCAACGGCACTTTGCTGCGGCTGTTGCTCATCGTACCGCTGACTTCGTCCGAGGACTCCTCATCCCGGGGCCTCCGCGGTTTATTGGTCCGCTTGGTCATGTCGGCGGCGGCGGCGGCTTTCAGGGAGAACGGGTCCTTCAGCCGCATCTGGAGCTGGGGATAGGAAGTATCTATTGAAGCTTATAGGACATAGGACATAGGAATCAGGAGTGATGTATTGAAGCTAGTAGGACATAGGACATAGGAATCAGGAGTGATCTATTGAAGCCAGTAGGACATAGGACATAGGAATCAGGAGTGATCTACTGGAGCTAGTAGGACATAGGACATAGGAATCAGGTGTGATCTATTGAAGCTAGTAGGACATAGGACATAGGAATCAGGAGTGATCTATTGAAGCTAGTAGGACATAGGACATAGGAATCAGGAGTGATCTACTGAAGCTAGTAGGACATAGGACATAGGAATCAGGAGTGATCCACTGAAGCTAGTAGGACATAGGACATAGGAATCAGGAGTGATCCACTGAAGCTAGTAGGACATAGGAAGCAGGACACATTCTAGGACACTAGGTAAAGGCCTCCATTAGCCGCATGAACTTGTGGAAAGTGGACAGGCACCGAATGAATAATAATAATAATAATAATAATATAAATAATAATAATATAAATAATAATAATATAAATAATAATAATAATATAATAATAATAAAAATTAAAATAATAATAATATGATAGCTGATGGTCGACTCACCCCTTTAATGTCACCGCGGTGTCTCAGCAGCCGAGAGGGATGATTATTATTAGTATTATTATTATTATTGTTATTATTATTTACAGTTAACGGGTTAATTATAACGCTATTCAGACGGTATCGTGACGTAACTGTGCGTTATTATCGTGGTTTTAATGACTTTAGAAGCGTTACTATCGCCGCTCTCTCTCGACGCTTCGCTGCGTGACGTCACGATCCGGCGACGCGGGCCGCTGGGCGGGAGCTGGCGGTCACGTGGTCCACACTGTCAACACGTGACGTGACGCGCTACGGCGGCTGGCTGCTGGGCGGGAGCTGGCGGTCACGTGGTCCACACTGTCAACACTTGACGTGCTACTTTTAAAACTGAATAAAATTGTTATTTATTATATTCAAACAGCAATTAGATTGTGTATTTATTTTCAAACTATTATGAACTAATGGAAAATTATTACAAAATTCAAAAATAAGCGTCGTCTTGTCGTATCTGTTTGTAGCGTTTACAAGGTATGCCTTAAATGTGTAAAAAAATATAAAATATAATAAAAAATATTAGATAGTCTGATAACAGCGACCAAAACGCGGAAGGCATTTATTTTCTATTCATTACTTTTAATAATAATAATAATAATGATAATAATAAGCATAAGTGTTGCCGTTGCGTCAGCCGTTTTGTTTTTTTTTAAAACAAATAAAAACGCAGTTTGTGGTTTGGTCCTGTCACGTGACCCGTCGTTGTCCCATGCATGCGCAGTTGGTGTTGTCCGTCTGACGGTGACCTGCTGCAACACTACAGCAACACTACAGCTGCTCTCCTGTATCTAGTATTATAAATATACATATTCATATATCGATAGTATCTATAGTATCTGGAGGAGATGGCTCTCCGTGTGTGCTGGCGGTCCGCTGCTCTTGTTGTTCAGAGGCTGTTGTTGGTGAACATGAGGAGCGCTGCTCACCAGGCTCCTGTCTGCTGCCCTGCCGCAGGTCTGCACTATAATTATAATAATAGTAATAATAATAATAATTATTATTATTACTATTATTACTAATATTATGATTACAATAATTATTATTACGATTATTAGTAGGCCTAGTAGTATTATTATTATTGTTAGTATTATTAGTATTAGTTATTGTTACTATTATTGTTATTATTCTTATTGTTGTTATTATTATTACTGTTATTATTGTTGTCATTATTATTATTATTATTATTATTCATTTAGAGGATAGTTATAACATTATAACAACCACAGACAGGCAGCCTTGCAGTTACAGAGAGCATTAGTAGAGACGTGGAGCAATTAAACAGTTTAACTTTTCCCATGATCCCTTTGTTTAATAAAAACCAGAATGTGTCGTATAGGAATGCATATAACTCCACAGTAACAGAGGAGTTGTTGTGTGTCTGACTGACAGCCCCTGCTCTGTTTAACCCCCAGGTGTGTCGTCTACAACATGGCCCTACCCACGCAGCTTCAGCTCCACGCCAGACACCGTCGACGTGAGCTACGGCCAGCTGAAGCAGGACCTGGCCGGGCGGACCGCCGTGGTCATTGACGTCCGGGAGCCCTGGGAGCTCAGGGAATACGGCACCATCCCGGCTCCCATAAACGTTCCCTGTGAGTGCATTCCCAATCCTGATGCCAACCAATGTATGATCAGGCTTCAATTAGCCTAGTAGTCCATAGATAGACACCGTCTTGTGTCGAGGTCAGTGTCTAGGTGGCTTGTGTCTACAAGTTGGTGATTACCAAAAGGACCAGCATGGAAATAAGCTCTCATGTTTTATCCTTTTGACAAATTTTGTAAAAAAGTTATGATGCCTCCAGTTGAGGCTGTGCTGATATTGTTTATTCATACGTTATATGTTACATATTTTTATATTGTCAACAAAGAATTTCAATCAATCAATCAATCAATCACACCACGACATGACTATCATTTACATACTTTAGATCAGTATAATATACAGATAGGAAGAGACTGTGTAGTATGGTCTTGGTCTAGAGGTACTGATGGTTTTGAGCTGTGTTCGATAATATATCCCGTACGTTCCGTACGTGTTCTCCACGGCCACAGTGGCCGCAATGATGCCGCCATGCCGCGCTTCCCAACTGAAACCCCGAGGGAGCCTTCAGGGAGAAGTATGGCGGTGAATATGGCCCGCAGCTGGCGGACAGGGATTCGTTGTTCTCCCTGCCTGGGCGGGCATCCCGCGAAGCAAGAAGCGCCCCTGGACACGGCGGCCCCTGCCTGGGATTACAAGGATGTGAGTGGCAACAAGCTAGCCTGACAATATGATTGCCCAAGCTACATCTGTGGTCCAGTTTTATTGGATAGATAAAACAAAAGTCTCAACTTGTAAAATATGAGTCAATAAAACACTCTTGATGAGCTCTTTCAGAATCAGAATCAAGTTTATTGCCAAGTAGTTTTCACTGACAAGGAATGTGCTTTTGTGAATTGGTGCATAGTATAGTGTCCATAGGGGGTGGGAGTCAGTGGGGTTAAAGGTTAATATAACGTGTAGTATAGTGTCCATAGGGGGTGGGAGTCAGTGGGGTTAAAGGTTAATATAACGTGTAGTATAGTGTCCATAGGGTGGGATCAGTGGGGGTCCCGGGGTTTGTTGATGAGGCCAGTTGCCGTGGGGAAGAAGCTGTTCTTGTGGCGTGAGGTTTTGGTCCTGATGGAGGACCGTCCTACTAACTTATTTTCCTTTTTTTGTCTTCAGTGTTGTGCATTACCCTGGAGGATGGCAAGACTGGGCTGAAAAGGAGCAGCTCAAACCGCATTTATAGTCACTGCTGACGTGGGTCCGAAGCCACGAATGTTCAGGTTCATACAGTGAAGATGTGTCACGCACGCGTCTGAAATGTTGAAGCAGAGTGTGTGTGTGTGTGAGCTGCGCATTATGGTGAGGCGGCGACTGTACGAGCCACGGTCATGGGTGGACTGTCTGCGTAATGCTTTACGAACGGCGTGTCTCAGCGACTTTTAATTCAGCTTCAAATGACACAAGAAAATCCTGTTTGAATATGAGTATAATGTATATCACTCCGATCAGGCTAGTGTCCGTGCCGGTGCCACAATACTGAGAAGCATCTTTGCTAAATGCTTAATTTGTTTGGAATAAGTTATTTGATTCATTCGTTTATTTTTTTATGTTGATTGTTTCTCTTAATGTTACATTTTCAGACCAGAGGATTTATAGTCGGTTGTTGGCGCTATCGACAATACTGCCTGCTTTCTCTTTCGTCTCCTCCTCGGTTAATGTTTTTACATTCAAAAGGCAATACAAACTTTAATGGTTGTGGTGTTAATCTACACAGTTGGAGTGATTATTAAAGCTTCTATTACATTGTATTTGAGCTTTCATTCTTAACCAGCAACTTCCGTTTTATTTTTTGAGAATCTATGCAAATGACTATAACTGTCGAATCAATCTGAAATCATCATTGCTAATTTTAAGATGACATATTTTAAGTATTATATTTAATTGTAATCCAATGCCTTGTTGCAATTGTGATTCAGTTCAAATCAAACTGATCTGATGTGGGCTTATGTTTTATTCGTTCATCATTTATTTTCAATAAACAGTTCAATGTACTTCCTGATTGACTGAACTGAAATAAAAGATACAAACAAACATGTTGCTGGGTTGTTTGAGGAGAACTTCAAGCGCTGTCCTGTCATGATTGATTGACTTCAATAGCCGTTCCTGGCCACTGCATCTCACTATGAATTTGGCACTGACTTGCAATAAACAATTCCAGGTGATTATGTCATCTGTGACCGTGACGACAATATGACAAGTCTCTAAATGAAGAAACTTTGACATTCACACGCACTATATATTATTCTATTTTTTTGCTACCAGATTACAGAACTTGACAGTCGAAAGCATTTAAAACCAAGATGGCCGCTAGGTGCATTAAGGCCCATAGACCGATTGTTTACATGTTGTTCGCTTTGTTGGTTATCAGGTATAGCGTATGTTATAGTGATGATTGTCTTTAGGGATGTAATTAAGGAGCTGGTAGGATATTTTAACAAAAATGTATGATATCATATTAATGAATGTATTTTTAAATGAGAATATTGTGGAGGTAAGATGCCATATATATTTTGCATTGGACTGGATCGGGCGTATTGTATGAGATCAGTATAAGATAATAAGAATGACTATTATTCAGCAGCTTCCATACAAAGTAGCATATTTTCATCTAGATTTGGCTTCCTTAATAGAGGCTTCACTACTGCAGCCTGAAGGGCAGTATGAAACAAACCTGTTTCTAGTGAAATCTTAATTATCTTCAGAATAGAGGGAGATAAGCTGCCATATTATTGAGGAAAATAGGGACTGGATCAAGAGTGCAAGTGGAAACAGGCAAAATACTAGTAAAATATTTAGAAGTTGGCGGGTTTGCTATGGGGTGAGTCACCAAGCATATTATCTGCTATACTAATGCCTGACCTAATCGAGGCAGAAACCTGATTTAGCAGCCTATCGATGCTTGACAATAGACTCTAGAGTTCCCACTCTCTCAGTGTGAACATTTGTATTATATATGTAAATTCTTTCTTTCAGAACTCGAGGGGTTACCTCTAGCTTAGTCTTTCTCCATGTTCTTTCAGCGTTCCTACAAGACTTTCATGCTGAACATTTTTGTTCATCCAAGTTCTTGCTTTAATGTGAGACCCTTTTTCAGTTTTCATAGGAGCTGCTTTATCGAGGGCGTCAGCCAAATCACTGTTGAAGGCATCTACCATTTCAGCTACAGGATAATTACAAATAATGATGTCATTTGGAAACAGCCGGCGAGTGGTAAACGAAGTTCACGTCGCTGAAGAAATGGAGCCTTCTCTCATGAGTGGCACACAGCTGCAAGAAGTGAGGTCAACGGGAGAAGAAGAAGAACAACAACAACATGTCTGTCTCATTGCGTGTTGGCAGCAAATCCTGACAGAGACAGTCCTATGTTTAGAGGGCAGCATCAACTGACCCCTGAGAGGCCACGTAGGTGTCAATTAGAGGCTCTTTCTCGACAGACCGGGTCTCCCCTATCCATTTCAACCGTGAACCAGATCGACTAACCCACCCCCACCTCCACCTCCACCTCCACCCATTCATGCATTTCCCACAATGAAGCAGTTTTGTTTTTATGTTGTTGTTTTTTTTAAGGACTCACAAGTACTCATGTTTGTCAAATCTCATCAGGGTTCTTTTGTCTATCACTGACAGTGACCTCTTCAGTTCACCCTTCCTCTGCTGCTGCCGAGGAGGTGGTTAAGGTTGAGATCAGAGCGGATCACGTCACAGCACCTAGCAGCAGCCTGCCTGCCTGCCATCCACGGGCGTCGCTACGCTCAAGAGGTGAAGCGCTGTAACTCCGGCCGTAGCCCGTCCTGGTTGTATTGTCTCTAACAGCAACCAGATTACAGACATAATAAAGAAATGCATACACTACACCGCCTGGGCTGTGTCCACCAAGTGTGTGTGTGTGTGTGTGTTTGTCAATCTAAACCCAAGGTCATCACGTGTAGCCGCTAGATATCTGAATAGCAGGTCAGGCCCTCTTTGCTGCTGAGGTTCGAGATTCCACACGCGTCATGTTCTGCGCTGCCCTGGCCGGGAGCCGTGGGGCTCGGCCTCGCTGGAGGCTATAAAAGCTGTGGGTGAGCTCTGCCTGGGCTCTAAAGAGGGAGAGCAAAGCTCAAGGCCTGAAAGTGGACAAATCCGCCCACGTTTCATTCTGTGAACACAGGGGCTGAACGGTCGCTAACCACCTCCACCACCACCATGAGTCACAGTCCGGAGAGGATCTCGTCCTACCGCCGTCACTTTGAGGACAGCTCCAGCAGCGTGTCCTACCAGGTGCGGGTGTCTAGCCCGTCGCCCACCCGGAGAAATGGCCGCATCGCTTCTGCCGCTTTGACCCGCTGCCCCGGAGGCGGCACCATGCGTGTGGAGTCGATGGGGAGGAGGGCGGCCTCTGCTGCGCGCAAGACTCGCATCTCTGGATCGAGGTAAACAGCAGGAGGAGGCCTCAGCTGTGGTGCTGTTGCATGTATATTGTAAGAGAGAATGTTGTTTACTGTTGGTGGTGTCTTGCTCAGGGACACCTCCACACTTAGCTAGGAGGAGCAGGTAGGGTTAGGTGGTGTCTTGCTCAGGGACACCTCCACACTTAGCTAGGAGGAGCAGGTAGGGTTAGGTGGTGTCTCGCTCAGGGACACCTCCACACTTAGCTAGGAGGAGCAGGTAGGGTTAGGTGGTGTCTCGCTCAGGGACACCGCCACACTTAGCTAGGAGGAGCAGGTAGGGTTAGGTGGTGTCTCGCTCAGGGACACCTCCACACTTAGCTAGGAGGAGCAGGTAGGGTTAGGTGGTGTCTTGCTCAGGGACACCTCCACACTTAGCTAGGAGGAGCAGGTAGGGTTAGGTGGTGTCTTGCTCAGGGACACCTCCACACTTAGCTAGGAGGAGCCCGGGGATCAAACCAGCAACCTTCCTGTTGCCAGACAACCACTCTTACCTCCTGAGCTACTGCCGCCCCACCAATTGTTATCATTATTCAAATAACGGATTATAAATATATCATCATTTACGAATGACAGAACCATGACGATTGTTTAAACATCTTCATTATAATGTAAAAATTATAATGAAGATACAAGAGGGCAATTCTTATAATTGTAATCATCTGTAAATCTCTCACCTCTTCTTGTGCTTGATCAAAATAGTAACATGAGTGATCATGTTTGGTGTGCCATCCATACTACACCTCTGGGTTCAACATTCTAGTTCAGGTCATAGTTACACAAAATTAAATTGACATCATAGTTTAGCCAGCCGTGTATTTTCACACACAAGTGAGCAAAAACTCTTCTTGTGTTGCTGACGTTCTCGCTGCAGTGCGAGCGCCGGCACAGTGGCGTGCGTGGGGCCGGACGGGAAGGTCGCCATCGATCTGGACGAGGCCTCCGCCGAGAACCAGGTGTTCCTGAGCGCGCGCACCAGCGAGCGCCGCGAGATGATTGTCCTCAACGACAGACTGGCTGTATACATCGACAAGGTTCAAGCCCTTTCTTCCCTTTCTTCCCTTTAAACAGCCACATGTGCTCTATATTTTACTCCATCAAGGGAGATTCATAGAATTTTGTGTGTGTGTGCGTGACGAGACTTGTAATCCATCACAGAGCTGACACACGGTCATAAAAGAACTGTCATTGATTCATTGTAGTATGTGGAAAAATAAATATATAGAAATATCAACGTACACATTGACCGGTAGCGTTAGGGTGAAAGCATACCGCCTGGTTCCCAACACATCCCATACGGCTCGTGTTCTACAGGTCCGATCGCTGGAACAGCAGAACCAGCTGCTGGAGTCTGAGATCGAGGCGTACCAGAACCGCTTCCAGAAGCCCACGGGCCTGCGTCTGCTCTACGAGGAGCAGCTGAAGGAGCTGAAGAAGCTCGCTGAGCAGATGAGGGTTCAGCGGGTGAGACGTTAGACCAATAGAGCGCACAGGAACAGGAGTTCTTTGTTTCTGGAAAGGTTTTACGCCTGGCTAGGCAGACACTGTTGTCCAAAGCGACTTTCAACCAGTACAACAATGTATTGCATCATTACAGTACAGCAAGATAATATCATCAATCATGCTTTATGTATATATTATATATATATATATATTAGTGAGCTTGATCACACTCTCACACTCTTGCACACATTGACACACTTACACACACACACATACACACACACACACACACACACATTGATTTGCACATTTGGAAGCAGCTGGACACAGTGCAGGCGGTGACACGGGGGGTGTTATATAACGGTCTCTTCTGTCATCTGCAGGACATTACTGTGGCCTCTAAGGAGTCCGCAACTGCTCACTTGGTAGCAGTGAAAATCAAATATGAGGAGGCAGTGGAGATGAGGAGGAAGGCCGAGTTAGACATTGAGAACTTCCGCCCGGTAAGTTCAAAGACACGGACGTACGGTACATCTCCAACATACGTCACTCATTATTACTTAATAAACCCATATACGCGATGAAGACGTCATGACAATGCTTTGCTTGCTATCCCACAGGATGTAGACAAGGCCACTTCCTCAAGGATCGCCCTGGAGAAACAGCTGGAGCAGTTGGAGGCTGAAATCGAGTTCTTGAAACGGGTCCAGCAACAGGTTAAACAACCACCTCCTTCCACACACCTTTGTCCAAAGCACCATGCAGTACTGTAGACATGCACAGATAGATTGAGGAGTAGGTAGGGTTTACTGCTCCTGTTTAAGGATGCTCACAGGAAGGTCTGGGAGGAGAACACCGACTGATTCACGTTGTATTTCTCCCCTGCCCAGGAGATTGATGAGCTCCTGAAGCAGATTTACTCAGCGCACGCTTCGGCCCAGATTGCGTTCACCCTGCCTGACCTCGCCTCAGCCTTGAAGCAAATCCAGAAGCAGTACGATGACATCGCTGCCAAAAACCTCCGGGTGTGCAAATAAAAGACACTAACAAAGACAAATATAGACGAATATGATGTACAACTACAGTATAATGGTATTGCATTTCGTATTAATTATGTTTCTTTCTCTTCAGGAAATGGATGCATGGTATAAAAACAAGTTTGAGGACATAACCAATAAAACAACCCATCACGTGGACAAGGTTCGCGGAATAAGAGAGGGGATAGCTGGTGCCAAAAAAGATGTAAGTCTTCAGTTTACACACCTTGACCCTATAAAACACTACTATTAGGGGGGATAGGAGATCCCCAAGATATAATTGTGTACATATAACTTAATAATCCTGTCTAATGTGCGAAGATCCAAGGCAAAGAGAGAGACTTGGATTCCATGAAGACGAAGAACGACGGACTTGCAGCCCAGATCCGCGATGCCCAGGAAAGACACAAGAAGGAACTGGAAGAATTGCAGGTAAAGCCGAGCGGTGATGCGTAATGTCCCTGCCGCAGAACATTCATCTGTGAGTTGTGATTATTTGGGTTCTCACGGCGCTTGTGCGGCTGTGTCTACCCGACAGGCCCGGATCGAGGCTCTGCAGAATGAGCTGAAAGCCTCCAAGGGGAAGATTGCGCTGCACCTGCGCGAGTACCAGGACCTCCTGAACGTGAAGATGGCTCTGGAGATTGAGATCACGACTTACAGGTGAGGAAGCCGCCAGCTGATCCCGGGTCTGGTGAATTGGTGCACAGTGCGACGCACAGACTTTTACTTACAGATGAACGGTGTGTAAATAAACGTGTTATTTCTCTTACAGAAAACTCATTGAGGGAGAAGACGTCCGTCTCGCTGGTATGATGCTCAACGTGTCGTTCATGAGCAGCAGCAGCTGCATGGGAGCCATCGGGGCTGGGACAGGCGTGGGTGGAGCAGCCATGGGTGGTGCTGGCATGGGTGGCACAGGAATCAGTGGCACAAGTATGGGTGGAGCACGTATGGGTGGTGTCGCTATGAGTGGTGCTGGCATGGGTGGAGCAGGCCTGGGTGAATCAGGCATGAGTGGTGCAGGCATGGGTGGTGCAGGCATGGGTGGTGCAGGCATGGGTGGTGCTGGCATGGGCGGTGAAGCAGGAATCAGTGGCAGAGGCATGGGTGGTGCTGGCATCGGTGGAGCAGGCATGGGTACCACTGGCATGGGTGAATCAGGCATGGGTGGTGTAGGAATGGGTGGTGCTGGCAGTGGAGCAGGAATGAGTGGCAGTGGCATGGGTAGCACTGGCATGGGTGGTGCTGGCATGGGTAGCACTGGCATGGGTGGAGCTGGCATGAGTGAAGCCGGTAAGGTTGGTGTAGGCATGGGTGGAGCTGGGATAGGTAGCACTGGCATGGCTGGTGCTAGCATGGGTGGTGCTGGCATGGCTGGTGCTGGCATGGGTGGTGCTGGCATGGGTGGTGCTGGCATGGGTGGTGCTGGCATGGCTGGTGCTGGCATGGCTGGTGCTGGCATGGGTGGTGCTGGCATGGGTAGTGCCGGCATGGGTGGTGCTGTCATGAGTGAAGCCGGTATGGGTGGTGCAGGCATGGGTGGTGCTGGCATGGGTACCACTGGCATGGGTGGTGCCTACACTGGAGATGCAGGCATGGGCAGTGGGGGGATGGGAGGAATGGGCGGAGGCCTTCATGGCTCCGGGTCCAGAGGCACGGATGGAGGCCCTGAGGGGATGGGCGGGGGTAGGGGTGTGGGTGGTGCCAGGGCGGGTGTAGCTGACCACTCCGGGGTAGCTAACGGCTACGCAGGGGGCGTGTCTGGGGAGAGCCCGGATCGTGCCGGTTCAAGGGTCGCTGGGCTGGCTGGAGACGGCGGGAGGTCGGGTGGGGTGAGGGGGGTCGCCGGAGGGGTGGGGACCCAGGGCCCCGGAGCAGGACTGGGGTCGGAGGGTTACGACTCCACCATGGACACCTACGCGGAGCAAGCGGTGGAGCTGACGGAGAGAAGGACTGTACTCATCAGGTGTGTAGCTATTGCTCTCCAGACTCCATCCAGAATCTGTATTACAAATCCAATGTGTTGCTTTGAGGTTTATATCATGAATGACGTCTTCCTGCCACAGGACCGTTAAAAACGAGGACGAGGTGCTGCACACCGACCACCAGGAGCAGACGTACATCATCAGCGGGGCGGCCGACGACTCTGACGATGACCAAGCCTGATTTGACCACTCGACCTTCTGTCACCCCCCCCCCCCCCCCCCCCCCTCTGTCGCTTCCCACTGACCAAGCCCCATGTCTGGAGCATGACCTTCGCCCTTTGACCTGGACATGAGGCCCATGAAAGCCGCCCTTAACACCCCCACCCCCACCCCTCCCTCCCGGCTACGGCCCCTTCCCTTTGGGCTGCAGCTCTGTGTCCCACCAGGACGACGCCGTGTTTTCTTGACGCTTTGCTTCGGTTTGCACTTCCCCTTGATTATCTCGTTGTGCAGCAAATAAAGCTATCAGCATTCAATGATGTTGTCTCGTGTCCTCCTTGAAGGCCCATTCATACAGCGGTGGTTATGAAGCAGATAGTTATGTTATATACCGCTGGTAAGCAGCCTTGATCAAAGTCTATACCAAATACAAATAGTGACGTATTTTCACGTACAAAAAGAGAGAGTTTTGTTCACTTGTTGCCATGGAATAGCAAGCAATGTGGGACTGGATGATGAAGACAGAGAGAGACATGGCTTGGGAACATGAAGGCAGAATTCAGATTCAGATACTTGTTGCACGGGTTGTATCGGTCAATTTTATTTGTATATCACCTCTATCACCAGCTACAGTCTCAATGGGCTTTGACCGAGGCCATTTATTGACTAGTTATACTCTTACCCCTAACCCTTTGCTGAAAGCATGCCAAACACCAGTAGAGCCCACAGCACACTGAATAATGACAGTTGGAATCATATACTGGTATTCTGATGTGCAATTGGTCCAGTAATATTAGTAATATAAAACATACTGCAATATTATTAATTGTATATATACATAGATATATATATGTTACTTTAAAATGATACAATATTTACATTTACATTTACTTACATTTACATTTACATTTAGGGCATTTGGCAGACGCTTTTATCCAAAGCGACTTACAAAGAGTACATTCGTTGAAGGAACAATACATTTAATCAATATTAGAAAATGTTGTTCTTATTTGTTAATTGTTACAATTATAGTAATCCTCAGCATGCACATTTAAACACATACTTTAAATAACTCAATTTGTAAATGTGTAATACAATGCAATGACAAAGCCAATGAATTAAAGACAACACAAGTTATCAATAAAATACATTAAATGGGGTTATCAAAAAAAGATGTCCTGCTTGGCCTATGTGTCATTTTTAATAACCTAGAGGAACTGGACACACGTGATACCGTATTACGCCATAACATGACAATGAAGGTAATTATTCCTTTCGACCCAAATGTGAATAAATAGGCCTATAGCCTAACAGACAACAATGAACTCCCATTAAGATAGCCTGCTGAAAGCACGCCTTATAGGATATGAAAAGTCTGCCTGAAACAATCAATAAGTCCACCATCTCATCATCCCACCGAACACGAAGCCACAGCCACTCAGGGCCACAGCCACTTAGGGCCACAGCCACTCATGCCTGGAGACGTCAGGCCGCTCTAATGAGGAGCAGCCTGCAGACTCATTAGGTGGTCCTCCCTATACGACCACCCCTGCTTATTAATGTCCATCCAGCCTAATATGCACTCAGGTCTGGCCCGATAATCACCACTGTGGAATAACCACACACACACACACACATACACAACACACACAACACACAACGCACACACACAACACACACACACCAACACGCACACACCACACAAACACGCACAACCAACACACACACACACACACACAATGAAATTAAATGGCTTGACCGACGCTCATTGTTCTTCCTTTTTTCGGAAAGTCACATCAATTACACGATCTGATCTTTATTCGAGAGCAGAGCCGTTTCACTTCGGAGTCAATCCAGAAGAGCATTCCCCGAGTGCTATTCTCAGCCTTAAGTGGACGTTTCATCTCTTTAATGAACTTAAGTAGCGACTGCGTGGAGGGACTTGTACAGGCCCATAGCCCAGAGACGTGCTTTATGGGGGTGAGAGACTATGTCCCCCTTTCGGCCGAGGCCTTCCGCGCCGCACTGCGGGTTTATCGTCCACATGGTGGGGATCCGACTGAACTGGTAGAGGGCCATCAATGAGCCATAGAGCAACCTGTCCGGGAGCATCGCAGTAAATATCGGAGACCAATGCCCCACCAGGGATCTCCATTCATCCAGCCGACTATAGAGAGCCCTGCTCGGGGTACGGCCACCCCTCTGCTTTAGCTTCAATAGAGGGAGGGGGTCATTAAAGAGCCTCGCAGGGTCCGGAGAAAACGCATCTTTTATGTCGAACCCATGAATTTACTATCTTTTTCAGGAGACGCAGAGAGGACTGCGAGGATCCCATGTCTATTCTCACGCTGTCCTCCTTGTCTCCCTGTCAGATCCTCCAGGACTAAACAGGAGGCCTCCACGTTGCACGGACTGCCTCTGTCTTTCTGTTAGATATAGTGTGTCTGCATACTGTATTCGTTGTGTTAAATACGCATTTTGTGTGCACTGGAAACTCTGACCGGTGGTCTGCAGTGTGGTTTAGCAGAAGATGAGGAGGATGCAAGTTGCAGTGCGAAGCCTGAGCCGCGGGATGGAGCGGGTGGGACGTTGGTGGCGCGTTTGAATAGTAATTGTGCTTGTATGGGACTCCCACCAGATGACACGATTGGGACTTTAACCCAGACTAATATTCAAAGTCGCATTAGAGAGAGGACAAATAAACGGCGCCTGATTCAACGCAGTCCATGCGTGACATCATCTCTTCTGGGAGGACTGAGCTGCGTCTCAGCGTCCAGGGGCCCATTAAGGCGAATTTCCCTAACTTAAAGTCACTTGTTCCGGCTGAAAGGGCTCAGATAAAGGCGTGCAAAGTTGCCTAAATTGATATGTTTCGGTGTACCTTATAAATTCATACCTTTTTTCAGTCGACTGCCTCAGAAAGAAGCTGTCACTCCGGTCCATTTCTTCTGCTTCTTCTGAGCGCATTTAACACGCAACCTGTTTGAGTTTGAGTTCATTCCGAGGCAAATGTATGCAAGGAGGCCTAGGCCTGAATGGAGCAGCGTGTCATCCGACCCTAATTGGGATTTAGGCCCTCGGAGCAGAAGCACAAAGTGACAGAAAACCACAGGTTTGAAAGAGTCACCACTTTTGCCCTCCTCGTCGAGGGAAAGCAACTTTTCCTCAGTGAAAGTAAAGCGGATTTAAGTCCTAGGATAGTGACCTAAGTGAGGTTAGTGACCTAATTGGCTATTTAACGTGTTTTTGCCAAACAGTGTTAATTAAAACACACCACGTCAAGGACCAAGTAACCTCGACTGAAAGAAAACACGTTTGTTTTATTACAACGAAGAATGGTTGGTTCAGAGTTTAAATGGCCTTGTAGGCCTTCATGTTTAAATATAATAATATAGCAATTAGTCAACAGACATCGAGTTTCGCCGTGTTTTCCTCACTCAACTTTCATCAGCCAAAGAATAGGGCGGTAGCAAAAAAATTAATATTCTATTAAATATTATATATTCTAAATAATATGTATATGTAAATATATGTATATATATATATATATATATATATGTGTGTGTGTGTGTGTGTGTGTGTGTGTGTGTGTGTGTGTGTGTGTGTCTGTACAAAGAAATAATAAATAAATAATATATTGAAAATGTATATTGATAGAGATAGATAGATTGTGTGTTCTAATCTATTTCGCGAACTACTAATATATAATTAAAAATAAATAATATATAATTGCTGCATCATTACATTTATTTTTTTTCCTCTACAATTACTTGTTCATTAATTCGTTTTCGCCCAATCTCTTGTTTTATTGTGACTCAATCGAGGCGAGGCCCGGGACAATGAGGACAATGACAATGACTCTGAGGCCTATAGAACGCTGAGAGCACCACGGACAGCTCCCCTCTCATCCTCCTGCTCATTATATGGACATGGACGCCTATAGTCTTATTATATAGATTGGTTTGGGGTTATTCCACAAATGTGGTGATTATCGGGCCAGACCTGAGTGCATATTAGGCTGGATGGACATTAATAAGCAGGGGTGGTCGTATAGGGAGGACCACCTAATGAGTCTGCAGGCTGCTCCTCATTAGAGCGGCCTGACGTCTCCAGGCATGAGTGGCTGTGGCCCTAAGTGGCTGTGGCCCTGAGTGGCTGTGGCTTCGTGTTCGGTGGGATGATGAGATGGTGGACTTATTGATTGTTTCAGGCAGACTTTTCATATCCCATAAGGCGTGCTTTCAGCAGGCTATCTTAATGGGAGTTCTTTGTTGTCTGTTAGGCTATAGGCCTATTTATTCACATTTGGGGCGAAAGGAATAATTACCTTCATTGTCATGTTATGGTGTAATACGGTATCACGATAACCCCATTTAATGTATTTTATTGATAACTTGTGTTGTCTTTAATTCATTGGCTTTGTCATTGCATTGTATTACACATTTACAAATTGAGTTATTTAAAGTATGTGTTTAAATGTGCATGCTGAGGATTACTATAATTGTAACAATTAACAAATAAGAACAACATTTTCTAATATTGATTAAATGTATTGTTCCTTCAACGAATGTACTCTTTGTAAGTCGCTTTGGATAAAAGCGTCTGCCAAATGTCCTCAATGTAAATGTAAATGTAAGTAAAACGTGTGTATAAATATTGTATCATTTTAAATTAATATATATATATCTATATATATATACAATTAATAATATTGCAGTATGTTTTATATTACTAATATTACTAGACAATTGCACATCAGAATACCAGTATTGATTCCACTGTCACTATTCAGTGTGCTGTGGCTCTATAGGTGTTGCATGCTATAGGTTAAGGGGTGTTATCAATAAATGGCCTGTAAAGCCCATTGAGACTGTAGCTGTGATAGAGGTGCTATACAAATAAAATTGACCGATACACCGATACAAGTATCTGAATCTGAATCTGCCTCACGCCCCAAGCCATGTCTCTCTCTGTCTTCATCATCCAGTCCCACATTGCTTGCTATTCCATGGCAACAAGTGAACAAAACTCTCTCTTTTTGTACGTGAAAATACGTCACTGTTTGTATTTGGTATAGACTTTGATCAAGGCTGCTTACCAGCGGTATATAACATAACTATCTGCTTTCATAACCACCGCTGTATGAATGGGCCTTCAAGGAGGACACGAGACAACATCATTGAATGCTGATAGCTTTATTTGCAGCACAACGAGATAATAAAGGGGAGTGCAAACCGAAGCAAAGCGTCAAGAAAACACGGCGTCGTCCTGGTGGGACACAGAGCTGCAGCCCAAAGGGAAGGGGCCGTAGCCGGGAGGGAGGGGTGGGGGTGGGGGGTGTTAAGGGCGGCTTTCATGGGCCTCATGTCCAGGTCAAAGGGCGAAGGTCATGCTCCAGACATGGGGCTTGGTCAGTGGGAAGCGACAGAGGGGGGGGGGGGGGATGACAGAAGGTCGAGTGGTCAAATCAGGCTTGGTCATCGTCAGAGTCGTCGGCCGCCCCGCTGATGATGTACGTCTGCTCCTGGTGGTCGGTGTGCAGCACCTCGTCCTCGTTTTTAACGGTCCTGTGGCAGGAAGACGTCATTCATGATATAAACCTCAAAGCAACACATTGGATTTGTAATACAGATTCGTCACCCCCCGCCCCCTCTGTCGCTTCCCACTGACCAAGCCCCATGTCTGGAGCATGACCTTCGCCCTTTGACCTGGACATGAGGCCCATGAAAGCCGCCCTTAACACCCCCCACCCCCACCCCTCCCTCCCGGCTACGGCCCCTTCCCTTGGGCTGCAGCTCTGTGTCCCACCAGGACGACGCCGTGTTTTCTTGACGCTTTGCTTCGGTTTGCACTCCCCTTTATTATCTCGTTGTGCTGCAAATAAAGCTATCAGCATTCAATGATGTTGTCTCGTGTCCTCCTTGAAGGCCCATTCATACAGCGGTGGTTATGAAAGCAGATAGTTATGTTATATACCGCTGGTAAGCAGCCTTGATCAAAGTCTATACCAAATACAAACAGTGACGTATTTTCACGTACAAAAAGAGAGAGTTTTGTTCACTTGTTGCCATGGAATAGCAAGCAATGTGGGACTGGATGATGAAGACAGAGAGAGACATGGCTTGGGGCGTGAGGCAGATTCAGATTCAGATACTTGTTGCACGGGTGTATCGGTCAATTTTATTTGTATAGCACCTCTATCACAGCTACAGTCTCAATGGGCTTTACAGGCCATTTATTTATGACGCCCCTTAACCTTGCTAAAGCATGCAACACCAGTAGAGCCACAGCACACTGAATAGTGACAGTGGAATCAATACTGGTATTCTGATGTGCAATTGTCTAGTAATATTAGTAATATAAAACATACTGCAATATTATTAATGTATATATATATAGATATATATATATTAATTTAAAATGATACAATATTTATACACACGTTTTACTTACATTTACATTTACATTGAGGACATTTGGCAGACGCTTTTATCCAAAGCGACTTACAAAGAGTACATTCGTTGAAGGAACAATACATTTAATCAATGTTAGAAAATGTTGTTCTTTATTTGTTAATTGTTACAATTATAGTAATCCTCAGCATGCACATTTAAACACATACTTAACATAACTCAATTTGTAAATGTGTAATACAATGCAATGACAAAGCCAATGAATTAAAGACAACACAAGTTATCAATAAAATACATTAAATGGGTTATCGTGATACCGTATTACACCATAACATGACAATGAAGGTAATTATTCCTTTCGCCCCAAATGTGAATAAATAGGCCTATAGCCTAACAGACAACAATGAACTCCCATTAAGATAGCCTGCTGTAAGCACGGCATATAGGATATGAACAGTCTAGCCTGAAACAATCAATAAGTCCACCATCTCATCATCCCACCGAACACGAAGCCACAGCCACTCAGGGCCACAGCCACTCAGGTCCACAGCCACTCATGCCTGGAGACGTCAGGCCGCTCTAATGAGGAGCAGCCTGCAGACTCATTAGGTGGTCCTCCCTATACGACCACCCCTGCTTATTAATGTCCATCCAGCCTAATATGCACTCAGGTCTGGCCCGATAATCACCACATTTGTGGAATAACCCCAAACCAATCTATATAATAAGACTATAGGCGTCCATGTCCATATAATGAGCAGGAGGATGAGAGGGGAGCTGTCCGTGGTGCTCTCAGCGTTCTATAGGCCTCAGAGTCATTGTCATTGTCCTCATTGTCCCGGGCCTCGCCTCAATGGAGTCACAATAAAACAAGAGGTTGGGCGAAAACGAATTAATGAACAAGTAATTGTAGAGGAAAAAAAGAAATGTAATGATGCAGCAATTATATATTATTTATTTTTAATTATATATTAGTAGTTCGCGAATAGATTTAGAACACACAATCTATCTATCTCTATCAATATACATTTTCAATATATTATTTATTTATTATTTCTTTGTACAGACACACACACACACACACACACACACACACACACACACACACACATATATATATATATATATATATATATATTATACATATATTTACATATACATATTATTTAGAATATATAATATTTAATAGAATATTAATTTTTTTGCTACCGCCCTATTCTTTGGCTGATGAAAGTTGAGTGAGGAAAACACGGCGAAACTCGATGTCTGTTGACTAATTGCTATATTATTATATTTAAACATGAAGGCCTACAAGGCCATTTAAACTCTGAACCAACCATTCTTCGTTGTAATAAAACAAACGTGTTTTCTTTCAGTCGAGGTTACTTGGTCCTTGACGTGGTGTGTTTTAATTAACACTGTTTGGCAAAAACACGTTAAATAGCCAATTAGGTCACTAACCTCACTTAGGTCACTATCCTAGGACTTAAATCCGCTTTACTTTCACTGAGGAAAAGTTGCTTTCCCTCGACGAGGAGGGCAAAAGTGGTGACTCTTTCAAACCTGTGGTTTTCTGTCACTTTGTGCTTCTGCTCCGAGGGCCTAAATCCCAATTAGGGTCGGATGACACGCTGCTCCATTCAGGCCTAGGCCTCCTTGCATACATTTGCCTCGGAATGAACTCAAACTCAAACAGGTTGCGTGTTAAATGCGCTCAGAAGAAGCAGAAGAAATGGACCGGAGTGACAGCTTCTTTCTGAGGCAGTCGACTGAAAAAAAGGTATGAATTTATAAGGTACACCGAAACATATCAATTTAGGCAACTTTGCACGCCTTTATCTGAGCCCTTTCAGCCGGAACAAGTGACTTTAAGTTAGGGAAATTCGCCTTAATGGGCCCCTGGACGCTGAGACGCAGCTCAGTCCTCCCAGAAGAGATGATGTCACGCATGGACTGCGTTGAATCAGGCGCCGTTTATTTGTCCTCTCTCTAATGCGACTTTGAATATTAGTCTGGGTTAAAGTCCCAATCGTGTCATCTGGTGGGAGTCCCATACAAGCACAATTACTATTCAAATGCGCCACCAACGTCCCACCCGCTCCATCCCGCGGCTCAGGCTTCGCACTGCAACTTGCATCCTCCTCATCTTCTGCTAAACCACACTGCAGACCACCGGTCAGAGTTTCCAGTGCACACAAAATGCGTATTTAACACAACGAATACAGTATGCAGACACACTATATCTAAAAGAAGGACAGAGGCAGTCCATGCAACGTGGAGGCCTCCCGTTTAGTCCTGGAGGATCTGACAGGGAGACAAGGAGGACAGCGTGAGAATAGACATGGGATCCTCGCAGTCCTCTCTGCGTCTCCTGAAAAGATAGTAAATTCATGGGTTCGACATAAAAGATGCGTTTTCTCCGGACCCTGCGAGGCTCTTTAATGACCCCCTCCCTCTATTGAAGCCAAAGCAGAGGGGTGGCCGTACCCCGAGCAGGGCTCTCTATAGCCGGCTGGATGAATGGAGATCCCTGGTGGGGCATTGGTCTCCGATATTTACTGCGATGCTCCCGGACAGGTTGCTCTATGGCTCATTGATGGCCCTCTACCAGTTCAGTCGGATCCCCACCATGTGGACGATAAACCCGCAGTGCGGCGCGGAAGGCCTCGGCCGAAAGGGGGACATATAGTCTCTCACCCCCATAAAGCACGTCTCTGGGCTATGGGCCTGTACAAGTCCCTCCACGCAGTCGCTACTTAAGTTCATTAAAGAGATGAAACGTCCACTTAAGGCTGAGAATAGCACTCGGGGAATGCTCTTCTGGATTGACTCCGAAGTGAAGCGGCTCTGCTCTCGAATAAAGATCAGATCGTGTAATTGATGTGACTTTCCGAAAAAAGGAAGAACAATGAGCGTCGGTCAAGCCATTTAATTTCATTTAATTTTCCATCCCATTTGCCCCGAACACTGGCTTCACCGTGACACCGGCTTCACCGTGACACCGGGAGGCTTTGGAGAGGCCTCCACTCCTCCTCCACTCCTCCACTCCTCCTCCACTCCTCCACTCCTCCCCTCCTCCACTCCTCCACCTTCTCATCCTCACACTCCTCCCTCCACTCATCCACTCCTTCACCATCTCCACTCCTTCACCACTCCTCCACTCCTCCTCCACTCCTCCTGATTTGTTACACGGGGATTGCAGACAGAAAGGGAATGTCTCCCTTTTCCTCCTCTGGAGAATAATTAATTTAACTTTGTGAACTTGCAGGAGTTTAAGGCCATCTCGGCATGAGAGAGAGAGAGAGAGAGAGAGAGACACTGTGTTAGTATGTGAGGGTGATTTGGCGCAGTGGCAACGCGTTAATAAATAACTCTCTCTGCACTCCGAGCGCCTATTGACGAGATTGTTCGCGTGTCGTTCCGCCCTTTGACTGGAGAGCAGTTGGATGCCTTTAGTACGAGCACTATGGAGAGAGAGAGAGAGAGAGAGACAGAGAGAGAGAGAGAGAGAGAGAGAGACAGAGAGAGAGAGAGAGAGAGAGAGAGAGAGAGAGAGAGAGAGAGAGAGAGGAGAGAGGGAGAGAGAGGGAGAGAGAGAGACCTTCAGGGGTTATGGGAGACATGTTAATGGACTTAATGTGTCGCCCACAGGTTCTTGTTCTCACTTTCTCTTTTAAACATCAAAGAAGTCACAAGCATCAAGTGATTAGTGATTAGTAGGCCTACTATACATACTCAATATTAAAGCTTATATATTAGAATATTATTATATAGGCTTGAATTAATATTTCTATAGCTATACTTTAGGCTATTTTATCATTATCATTTTATATATTATTATTATTATTATTATTATATTATTTTAATTGTATTATATATATAGGCCTATATATACATTTGCATTTAGAGCATTATATATTAATACATCAATAAATCACAGAAATCCAAAATATACATGTGATGTCAATTTGAATGAATCCGCATAGGCTCTATTATATATAAAATAATTAATAAATTAATATAATAATAATAATTAATAATAATAATAATAATAATAATAATAATAATAATATATGTCTGTAATTAATATATTTAATTCATGGGGGAAATGAAGCCATCGGGGCCATCAAGGGCAGTGAGGAGCTGGAAGGTGAGGAGTGAGGAGCTGGAAGGTGAGAGGAGTGAGGAGCTGGAAGGTGAGAGGAGTGAGGAGCTGGAAGGTGAGAGGAGTGAGGAGCTGGAAGGTGAGAGGAGTGAGGAGCTGGAAGGTGAGAGGAGTGAGGAGCTGGAAGGTGAGAGGAGTGAGGAGCTGGAAGGTGAGAGGAGTGAGGAGCTGGAAGGTGAGAGGAGTGAGGAGCTGGAAGGTGAGAGGAGTGAGGAGCTGGAAGGTGGTGGCGGCTCATGTGTCCAAGCTGCTGCTGCTGCTGCTGTTAGTCCTCCCGGGTACCTGCCCGTCTCCAGCCGGCACACGCCGACACTCAATAGAAGTTAACAAGTCCACTAAACATTCCTGATCCCTTTGTCCGAGTGGGGACACAAAGAGCAGAATAAAGTGCTTTGAAGTATATAAATAAAACCCCCCGAAACAGTGCCAGCCAAGTAGATTTAAAGTAGTGGGTGATTTCCAAAAACTGGTCTGAAAGGGAAGAGTGAAAAGAGTCAGAATTGATGGATAAATTATACAGTGGATTTGTCAGTTAAAATATCGGAACTGTCTGGCGCACAAAGACACACGCTGAGGATTAATGATAGCCTCCGAGGACCTTTGATTTGATTCTGAACCCCTCTTTTCTCCATCCTTGACAAATTGGTGGGGTTTTTTTCGGGGATGGGAAGAAGGTCGCTCGGTGCCATTGTCTCCGCGGGGCCGTTTAGGAGCAATTCATTCTGGGCTCTATTATGGTGAGGGAACGTCTCCATGTGACCACCTCGACGGCCTCAGAGTTTTCTCTCCTCACAGCTGTTGGAAGAGGCAAACTCTCTCACACGCTGAGCGCACTAACACCACCCCACCCTCACCCCTCTCACCCCCCCCCCTTGTGGGGGGGGGGGGGGGGGTGAGGGGGGTGGTGTTAGTGCGTCAAAGCGCAGAGAGAGAGCGCAGAGAGAGGAGACACCTTGCTGCTGTTGGTGGGTGCTGCTGCTGCCCCCTTAGAAAAGCCGGGTCCAACTGCGCCACCACGTCACTTTGCGGGCGGAGATCGGCCTGTGCTCATCTCTCTCTCTCTCTCTCTCCCTCCCTCTCTCTCTGACTCTGACTCTCTCTCTCTCTCTGTGTGACTCTCCCCACTCTCCACTCTCTCTGTGCCCAAGTCTCTCCATCACCAGCAAGTCGCCGCTCGGGTCTCCATGGTTCTGGTGTCGGCCGCACAGCAGCCAGCCATGCAAGCCATGCCAGCCACCCGAGTCTCCCCCCCCGCCGGCCCCGCCGTCTCCCCCGCCGCCGCCGCCCCAGCCGTCTCCCCCGCCGCCGTCGGCGTGTTTGCGGACTGCTGCCTACCCGCCGCCGCCGCATCGTCGGGGCTCCGCATCGGCCCGGTGCCGGCGGGCCTTTTCAAACTCGGGAAGTACCTGTCGGACCGCAAAGAAGTTGGACCCAAGAAAAAGGTAACTTTCTCACCCCCCTCTTCACCCTCCTCACCCCCCTTACCCTCCTCACCCTCCTCACCTCATTCAATTCGTTGACTTATTCATTGCTTTCATTTATGTGACCGGCTGTGGATCAGCCTAATATAGGCTATTATATTTATCCATGAGTCATTCTAATTTATAGAGACCCTATTACATTACTTTAATAAATTAATTAATAAATGAATTCATTAATTCGTTCTGATAAATAATATTGGCATCTAATAAAGCTGCCACGATGCTATCCTCAACAAATATTCACCGATTTAATAATGAGCTACAACCACAGTGTCTTATTGTGCACATGCATTACTTACAGTGGACTATCTAATTACACCAATGAATGAACACCATTTATATTGTTCAATATGTCTGCCACCGTCCTATGGGTCTCCTCTTATTAATTGCTTTATGCTGTCAAACTAATGGAAGTAATTGCGTGTTGTGTATCAGGCTCGTCAGTGTGTCAGCCTGGACTGAACTAATGGGACGGTGCTGCAGGTCGAGATGGATCTGATAGTTATTTCAATAACCGTTATTTCAATAACTCTAATGAAGGCCTGACCACTAATGCATCCGCAGACACATTTGACCGAATTAGGCTTCTGTGCCTAAAATAACAGGGGGCCTACTAATAATGACATTTAATAAACACACACATGTGGACAGGGGTGAGGATATTCGGCTGTATTCAACACAATTATTACGCACATTTAAATAAAACGCATTTAATAAAAAGGATCCGCATATATATGGAATAAATAGTAATAAATAGTGACGTGGACAAAGTGCATCGAATAAAAGGGTAATTTGCAGCCATAACTGCTTTGTAAATGCGCCCTGGTTTTGTTGCGAGCTGTCAGCGCCGTGTGATGGATGCGTCTAAATGCGGGGCCCCCAGCAGCGGCCCCCGGGGGCCCCGAGGGGGTGGGTGGGGGGGGGGATCATCAGGTGCAATCTCTGTGTCAAATGTCGCGCTTCAGCCTCGCCGTCAACAGTTTAGCGACGCGCTGACACTCCTCAGATCCGTCTCCCATATCGACTCAATTAGGCCCGCGTGTAAGACGTATATGGGCCCTAATTAATGCCCTAAATGTAAAATATAGTTCAGACACTTATTGGAAGTCGGATGCAAATTCGTTCGATGAAAAGCAAAAAATTGAAATATTCAAAGATAATTTTCCAGACAATTTTAAACCCCAAAAAACCACACATATTTATTTTATAGGGATTGTAAAATGTTTTCAAATGTCAGTATTTGTCTATTATGATTTCGTTATTTAGGGTATATTTGTCCTCTCCTAACGACTCCTTGTGGGTCTCCAGGTCCGCCTGGTGCGCGGGGTGCTGGTGGACGAGGCGGGCTGCGCGGCCCCGCGGTGGCTCGGCTTCATCCGCGCCGCGAGGAACAGTCACGAGCAGAACCTGGAGGCGGTCTCGGATTTACCTGGCGGACAGGTGAGCGACCACCCCCTACCCCCCCCCCCCCCACCCCCCCCTCATACGTCACGTCACGCCCCCCCCCCCCCCCCACACACACACTTTCGAGCACATTTTTGAGCTGAGACGTTGGAGATGACCTCTGACCTCTTCTCCGTTCTGGATAGATCTTCTACCGCGTCCTGAGAGACATCCCGGCCGGGGAGGAGCTGAGCGTGTGGTACTCCAACCCCCTGGCCCAGTGGTACCACATCCCCACCACCGCCACCCCCACCCACGACGAGAAAGGTACAAAATAATACAAATACAAATACAAATACAAATACAAATACAAATACAAATGGATGCATGGGGAATGAATGTGCTGGAGCACAAAACGCATTCCTACATGTTGTAGTTGCATCGAGGCCTTAAAGAACTATAACTGTAACGATACCATCGACATGGAGAGATGAGGAGAGGTCCATCAGGTCCATCATGTTAAGAGGAGGTCAACAGAGGGACCATCGATCCGTTCGCAGTTTACTTTCCTGCAGGCTCAGATTTTTTTTTTCAGATTGTAGGATAAAGAAGCGACTTCATTGAAAAGCCTCCATTAGATATTAAATACACCTGTTGTAATAAACTGTTGTAATAAACATAACAATAACAATGTTAATAGAAATATTATTGATATTATGATTATACGAATAATAACAATACAAATAATAATCATAATAATAAACAATGATAATAATAACTTTATACATAATACTACTACATACTACTAGTACTACTACTACTATAATAATAATAATAACAATAATAATAATGACACAAATATAATTATAATTATAATAGCTATCTAATTAGTTTAATCGAAACATACAATGCAATGCAATACAACATTGCATATTGGATAATAAGCATGAACCAAATTACTTTTTTTAATCAGGCATGAGTCAATAAGGCGTGTGGGATTTTAACACATCTCATTGTTTACGTGAAAGTTAACATATTTCGTTTGTGCTTGGGGATTAATGTCTTTAATCAGGATAATCTTACATGGATACCCGCTCAACAGCCGCTTTAAAAATAAATTACCAATAGACACACCGAATGCATGCATCTTGAGAAGCACAAATATCCACCGCATTGCAGAATATTAGTTTAGACCTTGCCCACAAACGCAATTAAACGTCATTCTCATATCGTTTCATAATCTAATTACAACACTAAAATTGAGGTGACGGCATGTGAAGTATAGGCCATATAAACAGCGTAATATATTAACCCCAGAAACCGAAATTGAAAATAGCAGTTTAAGCAAGAAGATGAAGAAGAGGAGTGGTTAACAACACTCATTAATATTAATGGATTCAAAAAGAAAATAAAAAAAAACCAAAACAACAACAAGTGGTTCAGCTGCATCAGGGGCGGGGGGGTGGGGGTCAGGTACGGAGGCCCTCATGAAATACCAACCTCTCTGTGGATGTATTATATATTATCATTATATTATATTATATTACATTATGTTGGCCCCGCCTGGTCTGCCGCCGCCGCGCTCCTCGACAGACGCGCCGCTATTCTCCCGCCAGCAGATGGACCGACGCGTCATTGTTTCACGGAGACTTGCGATTTCAAGCCACAGCTGCTGTCACTTCCACGGGTATCAGCGCTGCAGCGAGGGACGGAGAGGGGATAGAGGAGGAGAGAGAGAGGGAAGAGGGACGGAGGGAGGGATGGAGGGAGGGAGGATGGAGGGGGATGGATGGAGGGATTGAGGAGGATGGATGGAGAGATGGAGAGATGGATGGATGGAGGGATTGAGGGATGGAGGGACGGAGGGAGGGATGGATGGAGGGATGGATGGACGGAGGGAGGGAGGGACGGACGGATGGATGGATGGATGGATGGATGGATGGATGGAAGGGTGGATGGAGGGATGGATGGATGGAGGGATGGACGGACGGAGGGAGGGAGGGAGGGAGGGATGTGTGGAAGGGTGGATGGCTGCATGGAAAGTCCTCCCTAGAGGCCTATTCATTGCGTTGGTTTACTGCCGGGCGCCAGATTGGTTGAAAGGGCGTTTGCTCTTTTGATGGCAAAAAAAAAAGCCCAAACAAAAAGAAACAATGGCGTCCTGAGGATTACAAAATCATGACATGTAGGCGGCCTACATTAACCGCTCATTAACATTTTTAAGTGTATAAAGAACACGGCATCCCATATTAAATATCAATCAAACAGGCTTCCCTTTCCCTTCACGTCCTGCATTTCTTACTTTGTTGACCACGTGTGCCCTGCTATGGGTTTCTGTGTTTGTTCATGTTAATAAACTATGAATACAATTGATAAACTAAACTATGTCCTGTCCTCTCTCCCCAGGGGATGAGCGCTACATCTGCTGGTATTGCTGGAGGATGTTCAAGCAGCCCAACACCCTGAAGGCGCACGTCCACTTCCACTGCGCGCTGAGCAACGGCCGGGGCTTCGCGCACAGCCACGAGCTGCAGGCCAGGGGCAGGTCCCCCAAGTCCGGGGACACCCCCAACACCTCCACCCTCAACACCTCCACCTCCCCGAGGATCGGCCACCACAGCAGCACGTCCACCCTCCCAGAGACGGGCAGGAGGGTCGGGGTGTCGTCCTCCTCCTCCTCCTCCTCCTCCTCCTCTTCCTCGCTGTTCCCCAACAAAGCTGGACCGCAGGGGTCGAAGAGGACCCCAGAGGAGCTGCAGGACCGGGCCCTCGACATGAGCGTCACGTCGGCTCGGCACCACGGACACTTCCTGGGCATCGCCGCCGCCGCCATGCCGTCGGTGCTGAGCCACGTGGGCTTCCACCCGGGCGTGCGCTCTGCGTTCAAACCCATGGGCGTCTCCAAGGGCCCGGGCGGCGCCGACCCGTCCCCCAGGGTCCAGGAGGCCAGCGGCGGCAAAGTCAACGGGCTGAGCTTCGGCAAACAAGTGGTCAGCGTGAAGGCCGGCGTGCGCAACGCCATCGAGTCGTTTACGCACGACGGCGCCTCTTCGACGGCGCCGTCGTGCGTAAATGTAAACGTAAACGGAGCCATTCGGGGCTTCCCGCTCCCGCTGCCGCTGCCGCCTCCTCCTCCTCACATCGAGGACACCTCCGCGTTCAAGCACGTGGAGAGCCGCATGACGCACACGGGCCTGTCGCCTTCCCGCTGCTACCCGCACCACATGGCCGCCGGGCTCCACTTGGAGAGGTTCTCCTTGCCCCGGTTCGACGGTGTCGCCAAGCCGTACGGCGGAGACGCGTGTAGCATCCCCCTGATGCCCTTCACGGTGTACAACGGAGAGCTCCTGTACAGCTCCCCGTACTACCCGCTCAAGCTGCACTTCGGCAACCTCCTGAAGTACCCCGAGTCCATGGCGTACTTCGGAGCGCCCTCCCTGGGCCAGGACCTGGGCCAGGACCTGAGCCAGGACCTGGGCCAGATGGCCAACATCGACCGAGAGATCGCGATGCACACGCAGCAGCTGTCGGAGATCGCCGTGGCGGAGAAGACGCGGACGAGGCTGGACTCGATGCCCGGCGCCGGCGGCATCCTGCAGGCGTCGTCGATGGGGGGGGTCAACAAGGTCAAGAAGGGCCACCTGTGTCTGTACTGCGGCAAGCTGTACTCCAGGAAGTACGGGCTGAAGATCCACATGCGGACGCACACGGGCTACAAGCCGCTCAAGTGCAAGGTGTGCTTCCGGCCGTTCGGCGACCCCAGCAACCTGAACAAGCACATCCGCCTGCACGCCGAGGGCAACACGCCGTACAGGTGCGAGTTCTGCGGCAAGGTGCTGGTGCGCCGGCGGGACCTGGAGCGCCACGTCAAGTCGCGGCACCCCGGCCAGGCGCCGCCGAAGACGCATGCCGGCGGCGACGCGGAGGACGCCGACGCGTACGGAGACGCCGACCACATGCACGACCACAGCGACTCCGACGTGGACGTCTGCTTCACGGACGACCAGAGCGACCAGGAGTCGGGCAAACACAACAATTAATACCCTGATGGCGTCTAGAGACTCAACGTTCATGTATTTAAAGAAGAGACAAACCTGCTGAAATCTATGTTCTTATTACCCCGTGATGAAATATTATTTATGATTGAAACGTAACGTTGTTTGGTGCCATAGAGGCCGAAATGAGACGCACTACCCCAGGTCTGGGGACATGGTGTTGTTGTGTGTTGTGTGTTGTGTGTGTGTTGTGTGTTGTGTGTGTGTTGTGTGTTGTGTGTGTGTTGTGATGAATCAAACTAAACACACACTTACACTTATGAAAACTGTTCAGAAAAAGAGTTATGTGTGGACTCTTCTACTGTGTGTGTGTGTGCGTGTGCGTGCGTGTGCGTGCGTGCGTGCGTGTGTGCGTGTGTGTGTGTGTGTGTGTGTGTGTGTGTGTGTGTGTTTCATATGCATCTCTATCTATATAACTGATCATGTATTAAAAGCCTCTGAGCACACACAGAGCTGACAACACACACGACACTCTGGACTTGTTCACAGTGACCTGTGCAAATGAGCATCCCTCCTCATTCTGTCTCACATCAAACAGCAGAGGCGTGGGCCCGAGACGGACTCTCATCTACAGCTGAATGTGAGGAGGGGGGGGGGGAGGGGGCGGGGGGGGGGGGGGGCGTGGGGGCGTGGCCCGCTTAGCATGTGTTTGGGCCGCAGCAAGCCGAGGTGGTGGCGTGGACGGACGCAGACGGCTGGAGGTGGAGGGCGTACCGGTGGGCCACGGCTGGTGTGCCCTCGGTCGGTCGGTCGGTCACCACATTAACCGCCGCCGCGTTCACGACCCCCATCGCTTTGGTCTGGGGCCCGGCGCCACTCACCAGTTAGAGTCTGGGGTGGGGGTGGGGGGGGGGCTGCGGCCTCACCTGGCCCAGTTAGAGTCTGGGGTGGGTGGGGCTGCACACCTGTGGTTGAGATGTGTGTGTGTGTGTGTGTGTGTGTGTGTGTGTGTGTGTGTGTGTGGGGGTGTGTGTGTGTGTGGGTGTGTGTGTGTGTGTGTGTGTGTGTGTGTGTGTGTGTGTGTGTGTGTGTGTGTTGTGTGTGTGTGTGTGTGTGTGTGTGTGTGTTGTGTGTGTGTGTGTGCGTGTGTGTGTGTGTGTGTGTGTGTGTGTGTGTGTGTGTGTGTGTGTGTCGTGTGTGTGTGTGTGTGTGTGTGTGTTTGTGTGTGTGTGTGTGTTGTGTTTGTGTGTTTTGTGTGTGTGTGTGTGTGTGTTGTGTGTGTGTGTTGTGTTTGCGTGTGTGTGTGTGTGTGTGTGGTGTCGATGTATCTTCTTCTTGGGCCCCCCTCCCCCCACTACCTCCACTCGTCCCCTGGTTCACCTCCCTGGTTCCGTCCTGGTTCACCTGTTCCTGGTTCACCTCCACTCGTCCCCTCACCGTCGTCGTTTATGTACGAGTCGTTTATGTCGTTTATGTACTCAAGCGTTTATGATCTACGAGGACAAAGCGCAGAGTTTCATAGAATCTCTCTAGTTCAGCTCTGAAGGCTCTGGAGAGAGGAGTGCTCATCAAGGTGAGCCTTACAGGAGCTGAATGAAGGGATTCATGTCAACATTATGTCACTTTTCATCCAGGAAAGCTGCAGCTCCCCATCTCTATATGATTAATGTATGATAATTAGGGGTGTAACGGTACGTGTATTCGTCCCGCGACTTCACGGTACGGACGTCACGGTTCGGTACGTGCAGCCATACGACGAATACGTCTGAGTCACACTCCAATCCAGAAGGTGGCGATAAAGCACCTCAACGCTGTTTGTCGACCGCCATTAAGGAACAAGAACAGCAGAAGAAGACCTAAACAAGATGAAGCGGACGCGTTCACGTTGACTATGACTATGAGTGCAACTGAGACACAGGAGCTAGAAGACCCGCCTGCTACTTTCAAATCAGCTGTGTGGGAAAATGTCGGGTTCGCAGTGGACTACAGCGGCGATGGAGATCTGTAAAGAGAGATGAACCTGAGTACCTTTAAGAGATGCATATGACCTTTCAGATTCACAAGTTAATCACAAATGTGATACATTACTCCTAAAGGCACTGATTTTATTTTATCTCATATTTGACATATTTTGTATTTTCACACCAGGAGATGTTATTCAGTTCTGTATTGCTTTTTATTTTGCATCAGCCCTAGGCCGAAATAATTGAAACACTCCTTGTTATTATTTATTTTGTAGTATTTTCAGAACATGAGAGCTGCTTTTCAGTTTTGGAGCTTATTGAACCTTTTTGTTTGACGTCATCCAACATAAAAACATGTCCTATGGGGACAGTGTATGTTTGCTGTTTACATTTAACTGTATAATACAGCATATGGAAAAGTTTGAGTTCTTTATTTTTATAATGAAGTTACCAAAGTTGCCAGTTTGCAAATACTACCTGGCTGTACCTGGCCTGCTACCTCAGTACCTCCCTACTAGCATGTTTTGTTTTCCTCTGTCTTTTTTGGGAGGGTCGGGCTTAAGCTTTGAATGTTTAAATATAGCTTAAGTGGAACAAATTGAAACACCCTGTACAAGTTTTATTTTTATTCGTTTTATTTTGTACTTTTATAACATAAGAGATGCTTTTCAGTTTTGTAGCTGATTGTGACCAATTGCTTTTTGAAATATGACCGATGCAAGAGTGTATGTTCACTGTTGTGTTTACTGCTTGATACACTACAGGGCCAGGCTGTACCAACTATCTCAGGGGGGACTATACGACACTAGGTGGAACTAAGTATAACTTGCACTACTGTCTGTTCAAAATAAATGAAAAGAAACCTAGCCTTATGCATTTGGGATTTTTGTTGCTTTTTTCCTGTTGTACCGAACTCGTACCGAACCGTGACCCCAAAACCGAGGTACGTACCGAACCGTCTCCTTGTATGTGTTACAGGCCATTGTTGACCTCTCCAAGATGTGATACGATCCTAACACCATCTACTGTCTGTACATAATGTGTATAATGATCTATAAGGACCTTACACCGGCGTGAGGGGCAATTAAGTCATCAATCGAATGAATAGTCCATTAAAAGTCATTTTGCCGTCTCTTCCTACTCCCGTATGGATGGACGCCCGCCCTTTGACTCCAGGCAGGAGATGTGGCTCCACCCCCTTGTTGACATGTAGGCCTACACAATAACAGGAACTGTCTGGAGACGCACCAGTCGGTGAGAATCACAACTCAAGAAGGGAACTTCCGTCATGAATTAAAATCGCAGGTGAAGCGTATCAACCTAACTCGAGCGCAATCAGGGGCCGTTTGATTAAACCCTCCTGCGCCACCAGGGTGGGCGGTGCACTTGTT
>PIJE02002055.1:0-2500 GCA_002895965.2 Coryphaenoides rupestris | reverse complement strand
AGGGCGCGTTCAAGGCTCCTTTCTTTTGACGTAAGGAGACGGTCGGGGGGCCGACTTGCATTTTATTTTTTATTCATCATGTGACTTCTTCTCCGCGGTCGTCTGTGTGTGTGGCCGTGTTGCGCCTCATTGTGTCTTGTCACTCTTGTGTCGTTGCCGTGTCACTCTTAAGTTTTTCTTCCACCTTCCGTCGTTCACCATCGAGAGAGCGGCGAACCTCGCTTTCCTTTTCAAACCGCGGCCCCCCGGCGGAACAGAGCGCACGCCTGAACAGTGAGGAGACGCCGGCCGTGTTGCCAGCACGAGGAACGCTCCCGTAATCCTAGCAACAGTTTCGTATGCATTTTAACTGAAAAAAAACAACATTTCTTCAGCGTATGATGGAAGTCCCCCCCGAGAATGAACGCGTAAAAAACAAACCCGGCGGACGCATTCCGCTGCCGACAAACCTAAGACCTGTTGTCAGGTAGAAGTATTGTCACGCGGACAATCCGCATCGACTTCTCCGCACCGGAGGCGTCTTTTCATAGATTTCAAGAGCGGCATCCGCATGAGACAATCATTACCAGACGGCACAAAGGGGAGACCATCTAAACCCTCGCCAGCGCTGAAAGACGCTCGCCGGCGACTGAAGGAACGGAGGACCGGGACGGGAAATAGAAAGAGGAAAACCACTCCCCAAGATACAAACGGAAACAAAGAGACAGAAACCCATAGACTAGAGACAGCGAGAGGGAGAGAGAGACAGAGAGAGAGAGAGAGAGAGAGAGAGACGGAGAAAGAGAGACAGAGAGAGAGAAAGAGGCCTTGGGGACACATTTAGAGAGAAAGGACGCCGCGACGAGGGTCCTTTGGGGTGCACTGGGCTGTGAGACAGGCCCTATTCATTACTGTGTCCCAGTCCCCACCACCACCACCACCACCACCACCACCGCGCCTGAGCGCTCTCACCGGGGCAGCGGGCGGGCGGGCTGGGCGCCGGCCACCGACCGCAGAGTTAACCAGTCGACTCCACCAAAGCCCTGGGGAGCTGGTAGCGTGTAGGGTGGTGGGGGCGGGTCCAGGGTGCAGGGTGCAGGGTGCAGGGGGCGGGGCCTGGATGGTGGGGGTGGGGGCGGGGGGGGCGAGGGGGGTGTGCACGGACCTGCCACACCAAAGGGATCATGCCGGGCCGGCCAAGAATATTAATTGCTTTTAAATGGAGTGGAAGTCTCTTTATTGGGTGTCTGGTGTTGGTTTGTTATCTGCGTGGAGAAAGGGAAGGGGGGCGGTGGGAGGGGGAGGGTTGGGGTCTCTTTGGTCTCGCCGCCTTTCAAAAGACAAACTGACTCTTGATGAGGTCATTGATCAGCAGGAGCTGTTCTCTCCCCATGGGGTGTTTTTGTGTGTGTGTGTGTGTGTGTGTGTGTGTGTGTGTGTGTGTGTGTCCTGCCCCCTTTAACTACCCCCCCCGCCACCCCACCTCACCCCTCTCAGCCCACCCTCCCACCCACACTATTGTGCTCCGACCCGTTCGGTCCACACTGACTCCGCCGCGGTCAATAAACATATCGGCTCAATGCCTCGTCCCCCCAGTTTGCTTAGCAGCATCTGCCCAACAATTGAGATGACACAATAAAGCGGCCATGTTTTTTTAATAGACCCGCTATTTGAAGAGGGGACTCCGTCGTCGTGACGACAGAGTCTGGCTGGGCCTCGGCCGGTGACGCGACGGCTGCTCATCGTGTCAAAGCGCAGACCGGGGTCAGCTTTACATTTACATTAACCATTTACATTTAGGGCCACTTAGCGGACGCTTTTATCCACAGCGACTTACAATGAGCGTGTTTGTCCGAAGACAGTGAAGCAACACAACATGGCCGACGATACTGTAAGACTTGAATAGAGCAAGTTTCAAGCAGGTCCAATGGGGGTGCTGTTACATCACTTACATCATCAAAAGTTATTATCAAGAAACATTTGAACCTCACTTTTCTAACTGGATGACTCCGGGATTCTGTTGTTGACGGCCCACGCCTCCACTGACAAGAGAATACAAACATTTTGTGGAGAAAAAGCAAAAGGTTTCCTCTGGATGGTGACTATTTCCATTTTGACATTTCTTCATGTTCACGACACTGACTCACCTTTACGGTTAAAAGAGATAATCACCACTGACTCCCTCTACCAGTGAATAATATGACCGGAATGGTGGTGGTGGAGGTGGTGGTGCTGGTGGCGGTGGAGGCAATGGTTGTGGTGGTGGTGGCGGTGGTGCTGGTGGAGGAGGTGGTGGTGCTGGTGGCGGTGGAGGCAGTGGTTGTGGTGGTGGTGGCGGTGGTGGTGGTGGAGGTGATGGACGTGGTGGTGGAGGTGGTGGTGGTGGTGGTGGTGGCGGTGGAGGCAGTGATGGAGGTGGTGGTGATGCTGGTGTGGTGATGTAGGTGGGGGTGATGGTGGTGGGGGTGATGGTAGTGGTGGTGATGGTGGAGGAGCTCGTCATTGTGATAGTGAAGGCGAT
>PIJE02002054.1:83279-86283 GCA_002895965.2 Coryphaenoides rupestris | reverse complement strand
TCGTGGCCCTCCCCCCATGCCGCCTGTCTCGTTGGTGGTACTCAGGTAGAATTAGAGCAAGTGGCCCGTGGCGTGCGCACTGTGTCCGGTCAGCTCCTTGCCAGCTTGAGCTTGGGACTCATTAAAATAAAACAGCAGCTCCAATAACTCTTCCCCGTGTTGCTGACACTTCAAATAGCGCCTCGCTCTCTGCTGTAATTCGCCCGTGTTCTGCTCAGGGGCTCGGGGGGGCTCCCCGGCGTCGACTGCTCTCTGAAATATCTTCTTCGTCTTCTTCTTCTTCTTCTTCTTCTTCTTCTTCTGTTCCATTCCGTTCATGCTTGCTCAGCCAGCCTGCTCGTCGTTATCTGGAGGGCCAGACAGAGTGTATATATGTGTGTGTGTGTGTGTGTGTGTGTGTGTCTATAAGGGCATAACTATACTGTAAATATGTGTGTGTGTGTGTGTGTGTGTGTGTGTGTGTGTGTGCGTGTCTGTGTGTGTGTGTGTGTGTGTGTGTGTGTGTGTGTGTGTGTGTGTGTGTGTGTGTGTTTGTGTGTGTGTGTGTGTGTGTGTGTGTGTGTGTGTCTGTGTGTTTCTGTGTGTGTGCGTGTGTGTTCAAATGTCTGTCTGTGGGTGTGTGTGTGTGATTCTCTGTGTGTGTGATTCTGTGTGTGTGTGTGTGTGTGTGTGTGTGTGTGTGTGTGATTCTGTGTGTGTGTAAGTGGGTGTGTATAATTCTGTGTGTGTGTGTGTGTGTGTGTGTGTGTGTGTGTGTGTGTGTGTAAGTGTGTGTGTGCGTGTGTGTGTTTGGAGGTCACAGCGTGCTAGCGGTCATTACTCACTGACTGACAGCCTGACAAGGGCTCCTGTCTGCGCCCAGTCAGCTGCAGGTGAGCACAAAGAGTGTGATGGATGGAGCAGACGGACCCGACTGCCAGCCGCAGAGGACGGAGCTCAGAGTTGCACCATCACTGCTGCCGGTGTAAACAGATGTTTTATGTAGTGTGTGTGTGTGTGTTGTGTGTGTGTGTGTCTGTCTGTGTCTGTGTCTCTGTCTCTCGTTCTCTGTCTCTATGTCTGTATGTCTGTCAGTCTGTCTCTGTCTCTTCTTGTCTGTGTGTGTGTCTGTGTGTGTGTGTGTGTGTGTGTGTGTGTGTGTGTATAGACTCAGGAGGGGATTAGGAGGGGTTAGGGTACAACAAGGTGTTCTTAAGTGTCACTCACTTTTTCAAACGTGACATTTTCGGTCCTCAAATGTCGCCCGGAAATCCTTTGGGGGGGAAAGGTTTCCACCTTAATTGAAAGAATGGAATTTCTTCCACTTATCACTACAATCTCTGAGCGAGGTGCCTTACTTAACCCAGATAAGGTCAGGCTGTGTGTGTGTGTGTGTGTGTGTGTGTGTGTGTGTGTGTGTGTGTGTGTGTGTGTGTGTGTGTGTGTGTGTGTGTGTGTGGTGTGTGGTTGTGTGTGTGTGTGTGTGTGTGTGTTGTGTGTGTGGTGTGTGGCGGCTCAGTTAAACACTCATACAGATACCTCAGATAACTCTTTCTAAGACACACACACACACACACACACACACACACACACACACACAATCCCCACATGCACAGCACGCACACTCCACTCTTTGACAAAGACCTTCAAGAGATGTTTCTCATATTAATTCCTTTTCCTTCTGAATATTTAGTCACTTCTTGGTCGACTGCATTCTCCTAATTTCCCAGAGTCAGACATTCAGGAATTTGCATTGACGCAAATAAAGTAACCGGGGAACGTCTGCATCTGTTGCCACAGTATCAGGGGTGTTGGATTCATTAGGTTTTATTGTAATTGTTTTTCCCTTCGTCTGCGGTTCTCCTTTGTGTGTTTACATTATTGCTGGGTTGATATAACTCGGTGGATACAGATTTACTTTGGTTTTCGTGCCAAAGTTTGCCACAACACCGCCTTTCTAAACGCACGTTGGACCGGAGTAAATCCTGAAATGCGCGGCCCCTGTGCACTCGATCGAGGACGGATTTTGAATCGAATCGAATCGTCGGATAACAAAAGATTCTCACTCCTACGCCGTGTAGTCAGTCGGTGTCACGTGGTTTCATAATGTCGCTGAACATTTCTGTGAAGTTGCGTACGGCGTCCAGCGGACCCTGACAACACACCTCCGAAGTGGCTTCTCCGGGCTCCTCCGAGTCTCCGAGTTTGGGTTGTAGACGGAGCAGATGGGAAATGCTCGGATGTTAGCGCTCCCCGACTGTGTGTGTGTGTGTGTGTGTGTGTGTGTGTGTGTGTGTGTGTGTGTGTGTGTGTGTGCGTGTGGCGATGGCTTGTTTAACCTGGGGTGCATTGATTAGTCAATGCACCCCAGGTGTGCAGCCTCACCCCGGTGCCAGCTAGCGAGCGAGCGAGCTCTAACTGGGGCCAGGTGAGGCTGCTTAAACCAGACACACACACCACTCCACTCCACACATAACCAACAATTTCCATGCAAATTCGCCAACATCACACCAAACATATGTGTTACAGCAGCTGCTCGCTTTGAGGGATGCATTTGGAAAAGTGTGCACAAACCACGTCTCCTCGGGTCCTGAGATCACACGCCACAGTTCCGATCGGATTGATTAATCGTCGACGTGTTTGTGACACACAGACGGCCGAACTTTTGCGGAACGATAATATTGTTTTTCCGAAACGCCTCCCCGGAAGCCACATCTACGCATGACTAGATGCCAGATTTCGGTGTCTTTCGCCGCAAAAAATGTCAACACCGCGGACGTGGGAAAGAGTCGACGTGTTTTCCTACGGGCCTTGCGCTCTTTTCCCCCCCCCCCCTGTCTCCCCCTGGCGGATGAAGTCAAGCAAGTGAGTTGAGAAGCCCGTCACATGCAACCTAGTCCGGTCCGGTCCGGGTCGGGACTGACGGCGGAGGTGGCCAAACACCTGGACGCTTGTGGAACTGGGTTCGCTGGAAACAGGAGGAGGCGCAGCAGCAGCATCAGTGTTCGTATTCCGGGGGTCATCA
>PIJE02002054.1:73279-80779 GCA_002895965.2 Coryphaenoides rupestris | reverse complement strand
TGTCTAGATTATCGATGTGTTTTACAACGTGTGTATTGTTTGTTTTTTTACCGTAAAGCACGTTGTAGCTGTGTTTCGTATATTTTCACGCTGATAGAGTTCTCCGTGTGTGTCGTGTGATTGCAGGCATTTTCTCAAATACATCACGACCGTTTGTGTGCGTTTGTGTGTTTGTTTGCGTGTGTGTGTGTTTGCGTGTCTGTGTGTGTGTTTGCATGTGTGTGTGTGTGTAGAAATAACAAAGCCACATGCTGTATTAGCGGTGGGCAGATGGCGCGCGGAGACGGCCAAAAGTGCGGCAATTACCTCCGCTAAACCTCCGCCGGCTGTCCCCAGAGCCGCCCCGCGCTCGCCGCTTGATCACCAAAATAATAATTATGAGTAACGACTAACTATCCATCATCAATGAGTCTCCGCTTTTTCAGCGGCAATCACAAGCTTTTTGCACATTTAATGAATACGGTTTGAAAGTTTTCCGTCGTCTTCCGGAATTGGAGTTGTGTTTATACAACGTTTCAACGTGCTGAATGGGAAGCATACGATGAAATATTATATATATCGTATATTTATTTGTATACGTGTATATATACTGTTCGTTATATGAGAGATATACTGTCGATGACACAATATCTGGGATTATCACAGAAGTCCCGTTGTTGGTTAAACATGTCTGCTAAATGACTGGTAAATCGTAATATATTTACATTTAATGACAATCTTGCGCATCGGAGAGGAGGACGGTGTGTGTTGAGCTGAATGGCGCAGGGCTGTGAGCGCTGTACTCTAGTGTGCGGGGTTATGAAAGACCCACTTCACTGTCACTCAATAACCTTTACTAACTGCGTGATCTTTAGATGTTGATCATTTATCCACGGGTGACATTTACATTTACATTTACATTGAGGGGCATTTGGCAGACGCTTTTATCCGAAGCAGACGTACGACGAGTAAATGTGTCGAAGGAGAGACGGCGATGTGCCACCGAGGTACATAAAGATAAGAATAGAGCAGGTTTCAAGCGTTCATAGTTACGAGGCTAACGGAACGAGTTTCATCTTTTGCTATCTCGCCCGCATAATAGCCGGGAGACGAGCAGACGTGCGATTCCGAGCACATTACCGACACCTCAGAACGTATAATATGCTAAACAGCGAGGAAGCGGTGGTACGATTAATAATGACGCCAAGATGTACAAACACGGTGCGGTCGGGGGTTTGAACCCGGGACCTTCTTGGCGTCGTGAATGGCGTCCGAAGAGTGCGAGTCAATGAGCGATTGAACCAGCGTGTGAATGGACTCTAATGAGATCCGTAATACACTGTGACTGCGACACTGACTGAATCACCCTTTGAGTTGGTGTGAAAAGGCTGTCTGCCTGCCTGCCTACACACACACACAGACACACACACACACACGCATAGACACACACACACACACACACACACACACACACACACACAGACACACAGACACGCATACATGCATACATATACACAGTCAGACACATGCATACACACTTGCACACACACATAAACACACATGGAGGCCTAGATATACACACGTACACACACAGATCATACACACACACACACACACACACACACACACACCATACATTGATACACACACATTGATACACACACACACACACCATACACATTGATACACACACATACACACACACACCTTACATTGATACACACACATTGATACACACACACACACACGATACACATTGATACACACACTAACACATTGATGCACACACACACACACACACACACACACCATACATTGATACACTCACACACGCACACACACACCATACATTGATACACACACACACACACACACACACCATACATTGATACACACACACACACACACACCATACACATTGATACACACACAACACACACACACACACACACACACACACACACACACACACACCATACATTGATGCACACACACACCATACACACGCTGATGCACACACACACAATGTACAAGCATAGACCCACACAGACTCTCACACACGTATACATACACACACACACACTCACACTCTCAGATGATCCACCACGTACACCGCAGCCCCGAAGCCCCCCCACAGGAGCGCTCACATGGGGGAGCACAGCACGCGATGCCCCGCGGGGAGCGGTTCACATCCAACAGGCCCACGGTTTTTTATTTTCAAAGAACATAAAGGTGTTCAAAGACAGCCGCCGGCACACAAGCACACATGCAGAGACAGCGGACGAGCGCACAGACTGTGTATTGTATGAAATTGGAGCCGCGAAATGGAGACACGACCCAATAAGTGGGTTTGCGAGGGCGTTTTCCAGTGGGTCCTGTGCCTTCTTTAGTCTTGAGAACCCCCGTGAATTAACTATTAACGGTTCAGTGTTCATTCCTGCGTCAGTGGCTCACTGTCTCATTCTGAGCCGTTTCATTTATCATCCGAATCGCTTCTCATTGTCTAACGTTCACCCACCGGCTGGCCGTCGGTACCGCGTCTTGCTCAGGGCCGGCATCTTTCCGGGGTCGCCAGCCAGGCAACCGATCTACCTGCCGTAAATAAATATCGTATTTTTGTATTCATTCTTCATGACTCGTAACGACCGCTGCAGGGTGGTTGAAGTAGTAGTCGTCGTCCGCACCAAGTTCGGTCGGCTATCCAGACAGCCGTCCCCATGACTTCCTCCTCTCTCTCTCACGCTCACACGTCCCCCGACACGGAGAGTCCGCTGGCTGGGGGGACGCCCGGGGACGACGCCCGGGGACGCCCGGGGACGACTTAACACACCGAGGGGGGGGAATCGTTTTTCCCGCGGAAACGTGTTGCGGTTTGTAAACAGAACGGCGCATTCACCGCCGCTGTCGCTTCTCATGTACGGGAATGGAGTTTCCGAGGGGGGGGGGCCGAGTCGTCAGATGTAATGTATGTCAGGCGAAATGTTCATTTGAATTTGATGCTAATTTTCATTGGCTGATACTAAAATGTTATGCTGCCCAAACTTGGCAGCTTAAAATTGTGCTTTTTTTTTTGTTTTTAGCATTCAGCCAATTCAAATTCAGTTTATGTACGACACATGATGACAATTAGCTGAGATCTGACAGCACCAGCTGACGCGAAGGCTATAAAGGGAGAAGGGAGGAAAACTCGGAGAAGAGAAGCCCGTGAGTGGAGACTGCCTCCCACATTGTGCGGTGGGTGAGTGCAATTTATGCCGGGAGGGGGGGGGGGCGGGAAATATGGCCGCCGTCCAGCCCGTGGGGTTGCGTCGCAGCAGCAGAGCAATATGGCGGCCGGTCGTTTTTGGTCGGTAATGGGTTCCCTGCTCGTGTTGAATCACACCATCTCTTATCACGCCGCAGTTTTTTAGTTTTTTGGATCATCTCGTCGGCTACGCCCGGAAAATATTCCGTTTGACCTCTTGTATCCGCCCCCCCCCCCCCCCCCTCCCTACCACCACCTCCCCCATTCCCCTTCCGTCATCAATCCACGGGATATCGCCAACGTCTGCTCTCATCGTCGTGGGCAATGAGGCCCGAGCCTCATCATCTCCCCAGTAAGGGATCGTTATACAGTAACATTCAGCATATTGCTATAACCCCCCCCCACACACACACTCCACGCTCACACACACACACACACACACACACACACACACACACACACACACACACACACCAGCTCACACAGATGGGCCGCACTGTGAACTGTGCAGTTTTCTCCCTCTGAGGTTCTTCCCGTCCTCGCCGCCGATGTCCCGGGCGCTCATGAGTTCCAGCAGCCAGCAGCCCGGGTGCTGCTTAGCGGTGGCACTAACGGTGTCAGTGGATTGGATTGAGGGCGTCGCCGCGGCGCTGCAGCAGCTGCTGACGCTCCGCTAACCCTTGTGTCCCCGTGACTCCTATGGCTGCTCTGCACTTACACAGCAGCTTGTTGATGCTGATGCCGGTCTTCCGACAGCACTTGGAATCGTTGTTTTTTTTGTAGTTACTCCATCGTTGTCATGTGGAGGTTGCGTTGGCTAAGAGTTAAATGACTAGATGTTAGCGTGAATGGTGTGAGATATGGGCTGGTGCTGGTATCCATGGAAGCGGAAGTGCTGTCGATGAGAGGACATCAGGAGGTAATAAGAGCGGTTGTCTGGCAACAGGAAGGTTGCTGGTTCGATCCCCCGGGGCTCCTCCCCCTCCTCCTAGCTAAGTGTGGAGGTGTCCCTGAGCAAGACACCACCTAACCCTACCTGCTCCTCCTAGCTAAGTGTGGAGGTGTCCCTGAGCAAGACACCACCTAACCCTACCTGCTCTCCTCCTAGCTAAGTGTGGAGGTGTCCCTGAGCAAGACACCACCTAACCCTACCTGCTCCTCCTAGCTAAGTGTGGAGGTGTCCCTGAGCAAGACACCACCTAACCCTACCTGCTCCTCCTAGCTAAGTGTGGAGGTGTCCCTGAGCAAGACACCACCTAACCCTACCTGCTCCTCCTAGCTAAGTGTGGAGGTGTCCCTGAGCAAGACACCACCTAACCCTAACTGCTCCTCCTAGCTAAGTGTGGAGGTGTCCCTGAGCAAGACACCACCTAACCCTACCTGCTCCTCCTAGCTAAGTGTGGAGGTGTCCCTGAGCAAGACACCACCTAACCCTACCTGCTCCTCCTAGCTAAGTGTGGAGGTGTCCCTGAGCAAGACACCACCTAACCCTACCTGCTCCTCCTAGCTAAGTGTGGAGGTGTCCCTGAGCAAGACACCACCTAACCCTACCTGCTCCGTCCTTGTAAGTGTGGAGGTGTCCCTGAGCAAGACACCACCTAACCCTACCTGCTCCTCCTAGCTAAGTGTGGAGGTGTCCCTGAGCAAGACACCACCTAACCCTACCTGCTCCTCCTAGCTAAGTGTGGAGGTGTCCCTGAGCAAGACACCACCTAACCCTACCTGCTCCTCCTAGCTAAGTGTGGAGGTGTCCCTGAGCAAGACACCACCTAACCCTACCTGCTCCTCCTAGCTAAGTGTGGAGGTGTCCCTGAGCAAGACACCACCTAACCCTACCTGCTCCTCCTAGCTAAGTGTGGAGGTGTCCCTGAGCAAGACACCACCTAACCCTACCTGCTCCTCCTAGCTAAGTGTGGAGGTGTCCCTGAGCAAGACACCACCTAACCCTAGCCTGCTCCTCCTAGCTAAGTGTGGAGGTGTCCCTGAGCAAGACACCACCTAACCCTACCTGCTCCTCCTAGCTAAGTGTGGAGGTGTCCCTGAGCAAGACACCACCTAACCCTACCTGCTCCTCCTAGCTAAGTGTGGAGGTGTCCCTGAGCAAGACACCACCTAACCCTACCTGCTCCTCCTAGCTAAGTGTGGAGGTGTCCCTGAGCAAGACACCACCTAACCCTACCTGCTCCTCCTAGCTAAGTGTGGAGGTGTCCCTGAGCAAGACACCACCTAACCCTACCTGCTCCTGACGTGTTGGTTGTTACCTTGCATGGTTGACACCGCCGCCGTCGGTGTATGAATGGGTGAATGTGAGGCGATACTGTAAAGCGCTTTTTATCCAAAGCATACGCCGAATCCCAGGCTTCGCTGGATGGACAGGCCAAGGAGACACACATGCAAACCCTCCAAACGACGACAACAACAACAACAAAATGCCTTAACTTCCCTCGGGGATGAATGAAGTCCCAAACTAATCTAATGGGATCTTACGACCCCTCTAATGTGAGCTAATCCGAACTAATCTAGTGTAATCTGATCCGGCCTAATCTGATTTCATCCAACCGACCGAGGAGATTAGTTCAAGGAAGTTGGCTTTGGGAACTAAAACACAAACTAAAAGACCTGAGGAGTCCTGGGGATCAAGGTGAGCACCTTAACACGGACGAGGCACGTCTTCGGCGTCTGTGTGAAGGTCAGAGAGGTAATAAAATGGATCATTCCTCAATCTTAAGAGATGCGTCTGCCCAAAGGGATGAACACTGAGTTCAGATCGATGCCAGTAATGAGCAGGTGAGGCCTCGGACAGCTCAAGGACACCGGTAGGATTCATGCTTGAGATGGGAGGACGTGGACCACAGCTACACCAGTATCCTCCTCCATCCCTGCATGTTTATAATATCAGGGAGATGTAGATGGGGCTTTTTTTCTCTGTAAGCCACTACTTAGAACTAATACCTCTCAGAGCTTCAGGCTTCAGGCTTTTTATTATTTCTTTATTTTTCTCAAGGAGGCGGAGCTGATGTTGTCTCACTAGAACATATTAGCCAGGCAGCAGCGGGGGGGTCTGAACAAGGGTAATGGATCGGTTCATTTAAAACGACGCGGACATCGGAATCACCTGCGTCTCCGCGATCCCGTTGTTTGATTAGATTGACTTGAACGTGGGTCCTTGGAGGAGTTCGGCCATAGCGGTGTCTCTCTGAGTTCCCCCCCGACTAAATCTGACAAATCGGCCTAAAACTTAACCAAAGTACATTTTTTTGATGTAAATACTCTCTGCCCTGCGAAGGTACAGTGATCTGGTTGGCCACCGACTTCTAGTAGATGAAGATTTCCATTAATTTGGGGGGATTTTGTTTTCCTTCTATAGCCGATTAGTTCTCTCCGCTTTTTATCTCACGAGGTATCGTCCTGAAGGATTAAAGATATGTCCAATATGCAAAAAAAACGAAATAAGCAAATGCAAATGTACGTTTGCTGGAGAATGTTGTGTTGCCGTTATCTCAAGTTCGGCATAAATTACATCTTAACATCAGGCCAGTGGTTGAACACAAAATGTAAACACATTTTGCATGAAGGTATCGCATGTCTTGATGTATTTAATCCTTAATCCTTATACCCGGAATACCGTCAGATTCCAGCCCCGGTATTTCGTATACGCCAACAAAGTACCTCATGGTATCTCAACTCTCTCTTTTATTAATTCCCAAAATTTCACCAACCATTTCCCAGATTGGGCATTTAATTAGACACCTTCCGGGTGTTTAATATTCAGGCGGCGCGGTAAACAATGCACAGAGCGGGCGGGCAGAGACCGTGACAGATCAGAACACACTTCCGAGTGTTTAAAAAGCACTTCCTAACTCCCAGGGAGTCCGGGGAGGGAGAATTAGCATAACAGCGTTTTTCTTTTTCTTTTTTTCCCGTACCGATGGTGGATTGACTCAGCGGGATGCGGAAGACGTGTGCAGAAGACGTGTCGGCGGAAGACGGGACTCGTTCCTCGCCGCCTCAGGGGAGGATAGGAGCGGGGACGGCGGCGGCGGCGGCGGCGGTAGTAGTAGTAGTAGTAGTAGTAGTAGTAGTAGCGAGCCCATTAGGGGAACAGCCTGATGTCCTCGGTTCAACCTCCTCCAGCGGTTCCTGTCCGTCACACTTGTGAGAGACTGGAAAGCAGACTAAACTGAAACATGAAGCTCACTTCAAGAGCCCTCTGTGTGTGTGTGTGTGTGTGTGTGTGTGTGTGTGTGTGTGTGCGTGTGTGTGTGGTGTGCACGTGC
>PIJE02002054.1:53279-63279 GCA_002895965.2 Coryphaenoides rupestris | reverse complement strand
CAGCAGTTAAAAGTTTGTGGTCATCAATTGCCACGCGCTGGACTGACTCTCTCGGCTCTCTACGCTAAAACTAGACTGGTGGTGTTATAGACTGGAGGTCCCTGTTCTGCCACAGGTCCTCATATTGTCAGGTCCTCATCTTGTCAGGTCCTCATCTTGTCAGGTCCTCATATTGTCAGGTCCTCATCTTGTCAGGTCCTCATCTTGTCAGGTCCTCATATTGTCAGGTCCTCATATTGTCAGGTCCTCATCTTGTCAGGTCCTCATATTGTCAGGTCCTCATATTGTCAGGTCCTCATATTGTCAGGTCCTCATATTGTCAGGTCCTCATCTTGTCAGGTCCTCATATTGTCAGGTCCTCATCTTGTCAGGTCCTCATATTGTCAGGTCCTCATCTTGTCAGGTCCTCATATTGTCAGGTCCTCATCTTGTCAGGTCCTCATCAGGTCCTCATATTGTCAGGTCCTCATATTGTCAGGTCCTCATATTGTCCAGGTCCTCATATTGTCAGGTCCTCATATTGCCAGGTCCTCATCTTGTCAGGTCCTCATCTTGTCAGGTCCTCATCTTGTCAGGTCCTCATTGTCAGGTCCTCATCTTGTCAGGTCCTCATATTGTCAGGTCCTCATATTGCCAGGTCCTCATATTGCCAGGTCCTCATCTTGTCAGGTCCTCATATTGTCAGGTCCTCATATTGTCAGGTCCTCATCTTGTCAGGTCCTCATATTGTCAGGTCCTCATATTGCCAGGTCCTCATCTTGTCAGGTCCTCATATTGCCAGGTCCTCATCTTGTCAGGTCCTCATATTGTCAGGTCCTCATATTGTCAGGTCCTCATCTTGTCAGGTCCTCATATTGCCAGGTCCTCATCTTGTCAGGTCCTCATATTGCCAGGTCCTCATATTGCCAGGTCCTCATATTGTCAGGTCCTCATATTGTCAAGTCCTCATATTGCCAGGTCCTCATCTTGTCAGGTCCTCATCTTGTCAAGTCCCCCCCCCGGCCCTCTCCCCTCGCTGCGCATTGCAGTGGAATCTCCCATTCACTGAAAGCTTTATTTGCAGCACGGTGCGGGACGGACCGACGCAAGGCCAGAGATGGATTAAAATAGAGGATTTTCATTATGGCCGTCACAGTCAAGTCAAGCGCTAAGAGGAAAGAGAGTTAAGAGGAAATGGACGATACAGTACAGGCTGGCGAGGAGCACCAAACTATAGCTAATCCAATTCAATTAAATGTACACAAGTATAAAGGCATAAGCAAGCACAGAGAAAGCATAACAAATTATGTTGTACAAGAAATAATAATGGCAGACGTAATGTTCTACGGCCAACAACGCACTATGCCGTATAGATTATACAATAGACATTGACTTCCTGCAGGATTTATTCCCGCGACGTCGACTTTATCCGGAGTGACTTTCCGGCGAGGCAGGGAACAATCACGGCACACACTCAACGTTGGAGCAACTGGAAATTAAAACAAGGGGAGCTGCTGTTTCTCTTCCTTCATTATGCTAACCGTGAGGGTTTACCAGTCTGATGACTTCAGGAAGTCACTCTGTTCACTTCGGCTAGTCGGCGTGTTATTAGCGCGGCCGCCGCCGGTGCGCAGGGTTTGTTGCCTCGTTAGCTGGCGGGTTAGCTGCAGATTAGCGTGCGGCTTATTGTTTAGCATTCTACTTGGCGCTTGACACGACTAACTCTGTCCATGCGATGGTCATGAAGTGCGTTGTGTGCGTGTGTGTGTGTGTGTGCGTGTGTGTGTGTGTGTGTGTGTGTGTGTGTGTGTGTGTGTGTACACCGTGTGTGATAGAGATGTATGTGCGTGTAAACTCATTAAAATGTGCACTGATCGAATTTCGCGTTTACTCGCGTTTCTCCCGTTTGTTTGTTCGCTGTGTCACGCACACACAGACACGCACACACACAGACGCGCACACACACACACACACACACACACACACACACACACACACACACACACACACACACACACACACCCCCCAACCACACCGCCCACGCCCACCCCTGCCCACCCATGTCATCAAGACATGAGAGATGAGAGGCATGTCTCAGAGCAACTGGAGAGATGAGGAGGAGGAGGAGGAGGAGGAGGAGGGAGGTGAACAGATACGTCTGTGGTGGTGGTGGTGGTGGTGGTGGTGGTAGTCTGGTCAGCAGGGGGCTGGGGGGGGGGCAGGGGAGAGACAACAAGGCTTGACCAGAGGCCAGCCACCCCAGGAGGGAGTCTAAGATCAGAGCCACACATATATGGCTGCACACACTTGAAGTTGGAGCAAGGTGTGAATATGAATGTGTGTGTGTGTGTGTGTGCGTGTGTGTACACATGCATGTGTGTGTGTGTGTGTGTGTGTGTGTGTGTGTGTGTGTGTGTCTCGATATGCAAATATAATTTGACTATAATTTGAGCATCAAGTCATCAAGCTATTGCTCGTTATCAAAGCCTTGTGACATTTGAAACCTCATCATGAAAGTGAACAGTAAATGGTCCATCAAAGTTAGTGTTCAAAGTTTCATTTCTGATTAACTGATAATATTGTTAACTGATTATATGGTTTCCCAGCAGTTGGTCTTCAGAGTAATCAATGATTTCTCCAAAGGATGAGGAAATATCAGCCGACCCAAATACCAATTATAATCGTATAATTGGGCAACTGTGTGTGTGTGTGTGTGTGTGTGTGTGTGTGTGTGTGTGTGTGTGTGTGTGTGTGTGTGTGTGTGTGTGTGTGTGTGTGTGTGTGTGTGTGTGTGTGTGTGTGTGTGTGTGTGTGTGTGTGCTCTCTCCTTAGGATGAGAGGGTGGTCAAAACCCACTCCCCCCCCCCCCCCCGAGTGAGTTGATTTTAAATCTCACCTCTCGTTTGATCAGGCCTCATGGACCGGTGCTGCTCGGGCATCGTATGATTAGGTCTGACTCGGAGGAAGGCAAAGCCGGGGAATGAAAAATTGATGGATGTGGGGGGGGGGGGGGGGGGGGGGGGGGGGTCCAAGAAATGTTCTCTGTGGTGTTAAGTCATCTCCCAGTTGTGACAATAATGATCAGACAGCCGTCTCTGGAGGAATCACGGTGTCCATTAATAGGATGAGGTTCCAAACGACCTTAAACACAGGAAATAAAAACTCCTGAGGAATACAAAAAAAAAGGCGCCGGGCCAAGAACATCGTCCCCCTCCCCCGTCTTCCTGTTGTACACAGGCCACGCCTCCTCCTGTTGAGGACAGGCCACGCCTCCTCCTGTTGAGGACAGGCCACGGCCCTTCCTTTTTGAAGGCAGAGTCACTTCCTTCCTGTTGAGGGCATGCCCCCCATTCCGGTTGAAGTCCAGCCACGCCTCTTACTTCCTGTTGAGGACAGGCCACGCCTCTTCCTGTTAAGGACAGAGCCACGCCTCTCCCTGTTGTGGACAGGCCACGCCTTCTGCTGTTGAGGACAGGCCACGCCTCTTCCTGTCGGTGGCTGGGTGCTGACTCTACACACGGCGCACGACACTATATTACACCGCACACTGATATACGCCCGTAGTTTGCTGGGATTGGCGCAAATTTTACCGTCGGGCTTGGCAAGGAGTATATTGGCAAAGAAAATGGACGGCAGCGAAACTTTATCGCCCCGCTTGGCACCGCGACAGAGACGGAGATAAGTCATGTAGAAAATAAGCGAACTAACTAAAGCACTAAAAACGGGGAGGAAACCGCAGGAGCAATATACAGGCGGTTTATTGTAACTTGATTTACGGGGCTAATATCTGCGTCGGGGATGGGGGGATGGGGGGGGGGGGGGGGGGCCGCCGAGGCAGCTTTTGAGTGAGGGGCTCGAACCACGCGGAGGGGAAAAGTACATTAGAGCGGAGAGGAGAAGAAGAAAAAAAATAATAATAACAACATGGCAACATGGCGACGAGAGGGACGAGAGGGACGAGCCACAGCCAGGACAGAATAGATGAAAAAACTGGAGAACATTTGAGAGATCGGGGAGGGGCTGCTGTGTGACGGGGGGGTTAGGGGGGGGGGGGGAGAAAGGAACCTCATCCAGGCCGGGGGTTGGGTCGTTTGGCACACAAAGCAACGACAACCGACAACCGACAACCACAACCAATAACCGACAACAACAACAAGACGCTGGCAAGCCGGCAGCAACGCATCCAACACCAGAGTGAGAGGCTAGGTGAGCCACGGAGTGAGGGAGGGAGGAAGTGAGTGAGTTAGTGAGGGGAGGAGGAGAGGGGAGGAGAGAGGAGAGAGGAGAGAGGAGGCTCTGGGTGATAAACGAGACGGACATCGAGCCGCAGCCTCCGCCGTCTTCATCCTCCCCAGCTGACCTTGGTGCTTATGAGCTGTAATAAAAGCCAGCCGAGCACTCTGGGAATTGGTCCACGGCCCTCATAGTAACGTCCAGTAACGCTGTGGGGGCCTGCTGGGCTCACTTTAGCGGCCGGGCCATATGCTAGCCCGTTGTTTTTCTTCTTCATCTTCTTCTTCGTCTTCTTCTTCTTCCTGGAAGTGTGGCCATTTTTTTTGGGGTTGTTTTTTTTTTACCACGCTGCAGGGTGCCGAATAAACCGAGGAGGATGATGACGATGATGGTGATGACGATGGTGATGGTGATGCTGCAGAGGGGACGGTGTGTGTGTGTGTGTGTGTGTGTGTGTGTGTGTGTGTGTGTGTGTGTGTGTGTGTGTGTGTGTGTGTGTGGGCAGGTGTTGATTAGGTAGAAGGGAGGATGAGAGAAGAAGTTTTGGAACGGTGAAGTGGGCTTTTGCATTTACAACATCTTGTGTTGTTTTTCTTCTTTTTTTGTTGTGTTGTTCCCCGCTCTCTGTGTGTGTGTGTGTGTGTGTATGTGTGTGTGTGTGTGTGTGTGTGTGTGTGTGTGTGTGTGTGTGTGCGTGCGCGGTAATAATGCCAGCAGTGTGGCACATCCTCCTCTCTCTCGAAGACAAATATTAAATGTCACACCTCGGTACAGCCTGTCCCTTTCCCGGCACCAATCATCTCCCCTCCCTGGTATCTGAACCCCCAGCCTGCCCTTTATATTCTCTTGTACCCGACGTAGCCTCACTCTTATCGTCAGACACCACCACCACCAACACCACCACCACCACCACCACCATGGCCTCTCTATTGCCTCCATCACCACACCGACCCACCACCACCACCACAACCACACCACCAACAACAACAATGCAACCACCTTCACCTACCGTATCCACCACCAGCAGCACAGCACCGCCCTTATGATCTCCACCTCCATCCATCACCTCCGCTCTCTCTGACCTACACCACGTCCACGTCGCCACCACCACCACCACTGCCAGCTCCACCACCACCTCCACTACTAGCTCCACCACCACCACCACTACCACCACCACTACCACCACCACCACCACTAGCTCGACCACCACTACCAGCTCCATCACCACCACCACTACCACTACCACCACCACTACCACCCACCACCACCACCATTACCATCACCAGCTCCACAACCACCGCCTCCACCCACTCCACAATCCGTTTGCATTCCTTGTCTTTTTTCGCAAAAGAGAGAGAAAGGCCATCTTCGCTCCCTCCGTGTCTGAGCCCACCTCCACCTCCACCTCCACCTCCACCTCCACCCCCAACCGCCCCCTCCACCCACGTCTCGCTTTCACACAAAAGGGAGAGGAATCCATGCTCATCTGCCGCCTCCTTTCTTCCCTTCCGTCTGTCTTTTGTATCCGTGAGTGCAGGAAGGAGGGGGTGGTAATGACACGGCGTGCACCCCCCCCCCCCCCCCCCCCCGCCACGCCCCCCCCGACCAACCCACCACCACCCTTCCCACACCCGCTTTTATCTTCAGACTGTATTATTACACCACTCGACCGTTCACTCCTGGGGTCAATCCTCAGGAGAACCCCCCCCCACAACCCCCCCATTCAGGTAATGGAGCCCTGTGTGTGTGTGTGTGTGTGTGTTGTGTGTGTGTGTGTGTGTGTGTGTCTGTGTCTGTGTGTGTGTGTGTGTGTGTGTGTGTGTGTGTGTGGTCGACTCCCCACCACTTCCCCCCCCCCGTGGGCACTGTCCCCAGATTAATTGATCTTTTTGTCCGTTCGGACAACTAATCGATGGAATCCGGGTGCAGAAAATTGTCCCTGATTATGTCGGTGGTGGAGATGGTCTTGGGCGGGCAGGAGGAGGAGGAGGAGGAGGAGGAGGAGGAGGAGGAGAAGATGGAAAAATGGATAATAAGGCAGGAGGAGGAGAAAGTATGAAGACAGAGGTGTGAAGACAGAGGTACAGAGAGAGAAAGGGCTGAGACCGATAGAGGAGGAGAGGGAGAGAGATTATAATTGTATGATGCAATGAGACTAAATGCCGAACAAATAAACACACAATTATTAATTCATATCGAGATTTTTGCGTTCACATCACGTTCACATTCATCCAAAATGGATTATTGTTCTGTTTCTCCGTCTTTCTTTACAGTCGCCATCCGTTCGCCAGCTAGTTCTGCTTTTGGCAAACGGTGAACGCTGAACATCAGATGGAAGAAGTTCGAACCGTGGTGCAGGTGTGTGTTGTGTGCATTTGGGTGTGGTGTGTGGTTTTGTGCGCGTGCATGTGTGTGTTTGTGTGTGTGTGTGTGTGTGACACGTTTAATTGTGTTAGAAAACGGCAGATGGTGTTTGTGTGTATGAGTATTCAGGCTGTGTGTTGGCGTGTGCTGTGCGCTGCTGTGTGTGTTGTGTGTACAGGTTTATGTGTATGTGTAGATTGGTGTGTGTGTGTGTGTGTGTGTGTGTGTGTGTGTGTGTGAGATCAGTGTGTGTGTGTGTGTGTGTGTGTGTGTGTGTGTGTGTGTGTGTGTGTGTGTGTGTGTGTGTGTGTGTGACACGTTTAATGTGTTAGAAACCGTGTGTTTGTGTGTATGAGTATCAGGCTGTGTGTGTGTGTGTGTGTGTGTGTGTGTGCGTGTGTGTGTGTGTGTGTGTGTGTGTGTGTGTGTGTGTGTGTGTGTGTGTGTGTGTGTGTGTGTGTGTGTGTGTGTGTGTGTGTGCCTATGAGTGTTAGGAAATGTGTGTGAGGAGCTGTGTGTGTGTGTGTGTCTGAGTGTTAGGAAATGTGTGTGAGGAGCTGTGCGTGTGTGTGTGTGTGTGTGTGTGTGTGTGTGTGTGTGTGTGTGTGTGTGTGTGTGACACGTTTAATGTGTTAGAAACCGTGTGTTTGTGTGTATGAGTATCAGGCTGTGTGTGTGTGTGTGTGCGTGCGTGTGTGTGTGTGCGTGTTGAGGATGTAGGAAATGTGTTGTGAGGAGCTGCTTGTCTGTGTGTGGGTGTGTGCACGCATGCCTTGTAGTCATTGTGTGTGAATGCGCTTGTCTAGTGTCTTTTTTGCGTAAGAATGACAGTGTGTGTAGTGTTGTGGCCGCGTGTGTGTGTGGTGCCGTGTTTACTGTATAATCCAAAGCTAAGCGGGCAGCAGGGCGGGCATCACACGGTTCTCAGGCTGTCTGCCAGCAGCACGCGTGACTGACTGGGACTGCGCGCCGTGAGCTGACTGACTCCGCGCCGGTGGACTGGGACTGCACTTCGCGCGAGACTGTTTGCCCGCCTCAGAGCTGTTGTCAGCCGTCGACGTGAAAGAAAAAAAAACCCCAAAAGAATGTTCCTAATTAATATCTCTCTGAAATGTATTATGTCTGACACAGTGTAGACTCTGCACGCAGACACTTGACATGTGTGCCTCCCATTTTGAAATATACGGGATTATTATTATTTATATATATATATATATATATAAAAATGTATTATCATTATTATTTTTTGGGTCGTTTAATCTCGTGGGGGAAGGATAAAAGGTGCTTTTAGTTTCTGTTTTCTGTCATTTGACGCGAAGCTACAGCGGTCGACTCCCAATCTAAAGGTTCCACGTTCGATTCCCATTGTGCGCTGCCTACCTGTGATACCTGTGTACTGTATATAGACTGTACCCGACACCATGGTCCATACCTAACCCTTACCCGTTGAATTCACTCTTCATAGTTGCTTTGCTTTGGATATAAACGTCTGTCTGGTTAGTGCAATTAGTGCATTTCTGTCTTTGGTCCCACGACCACTAAAGTCACCACCATCACCACCTCCACCACCACCAGCATCTCCACCACCCCCACCACCACCCCCACCACCACCCCCACCACCAGCATCTCCACCACCACCACCACCATCCCCGCCACCACCAGCATCTCCACCACCACCATCCCCACCACCACCACCACCACCACCACCATCGCCTCTCCACCACCACCAGCAGCACATGCAGTCCTGCCTCCTCCACTAATAGAGCCGTTGATGAGGCCAGAGCGTGGGTGGTGCAGTTGGACAAGAAGCAGACAGCAGAGGGGGATTCTGGGTAACGGCGGCGGCGGCGGCGGCAGCAGCAGCAGCCACACTGCCATTTGAACTGCTCCATGAAGACATGTGAAGCAAGTGCCACCGAGAAGTGTTTGGACGGGGATTTCAAACGATTAGCGCGCGGTTTGTGTGCCGTACGAGTGTGTGTGTGTGTGTGGATGTCTCTCTCTCTCGGGGGAGTGTTTAATATTCCTGTATAAGTACACATACTACTTACTTGCTTTCGGCGAGACTAAGCCGTCCGTCCGCCTGCGGAGCTATTGTGGGAGATCTCGCTGAAAACAGACGAATGTTGTCGAAACATTCGCCTCTTCTGGGCTGAAATTATGTTTGCGTCTTAAAGAAAACCAAATTGCACAGAGAATTAAACTGAAGTGAAGTGTTAAATTGCCCGGCCTCCGGTGAAACTCCGGTTCTGTGTTCACATATGCGAGTAAAAGTAAGTGCATACGAGTCATCCAACGTTTGCTGTGTTTGGTTGTCATTGTAATTCTCATTCTCAGGGTGTTATTAAAAATCACTAAACATTAAAATCAAACCAGGGGCAGGAACGATGATGTTGAAATGTGCTGCTGAAGCTGTAATTGGTTGAAATGACTGCAAAGTCGTATCACTTACGAACAGTTGCTGATTAATTACGTATTAATCAAAAATGCAAACAATCATAATTTCAATGATTTCTGAAATCTTGCATCGTTTGCCATCACTAATGTGAAGTCGACTTGTATTGTAATTAATACGGTATTACCTTTGTTATTATTGTATTCAAATGTTATCTTAATTCATCCATTTTTGACAGTTTAAACTACATGACATCTTTAAGAAGACTGCGTGAACATCGTTAGACATGTTGAGGACATATTGGAATGTTCATCAAACCTTCAACAGCGGAGGATTCTTTCTTTAAACCTTAAGACTACGGCCATTTATTTTATTCGAATGTCGTATTTGTTTTGTGTCAGAATTACACTCATTTATTTTTCTCGACAGGGTTTTAATCGTGAGTGATTACGAACGAATCCACTTTTAAAAAACCATGAAAAGCTCCTAATTTGTCGTGTCTGTGTTTCGCAGTAAACCAAAAATAATTGCTAAAAAAAATAAACATTCTGGTTGAACAGCGCCGTTCACGCCGTTGTCGCCGGGCTCACATGTGCTGACGCGATGCACATTCCCTGGCACATTCTCCGGCACATTCTGGCACATTCTCCGGCACATTCTGGCACGTTTTTGCCGCTTTTCCGCCATTCTGGCAACCGCTTGCATCCAAGATATTTTCATTTTTCTCGTGTGCTGTTAGCTTCACAGCTAGCTCTCGGTGGACGGCGTTCCCTGCGTGTCGATATCCACCGCGGCTCTAATTTCATTAGCTGGAGAGATGTATTAGCTTGAATTCTTCACGGCAGGGACACCGGAAAATATTAGCATTCCTTATCAAATCGACGTATCGTCAGATATAATTTTGAACACAATTTAAACATGCAAAGTACGTGGCTTGGTATGGAACCAATTTGGAATCTTTGCGCTTTCGTTTTTTCGTGCGCATCGCAATTATCAGGGGAGGGGGGCTGGGGGGACGAGATAATGGGA
>PIJE02002054.1:43279-48279 GCA_002895965.2 Coryphaenoides rupestris | reverse complement strand
CTACTGTATATATATAGATACGTAACAAATAATTTGGGATAATGTCTAACTAATGTAAGAATGCATTTAAAAAGTCTCAGTTGTGTGGGGATGTACAGCAGGCTATGGACACACACACAGACAGTGTGCGGCAGGAAAACACAGCGGCGACTGACTGGTCTTTATGGAGTTTCGCTTCCATTCCGTCGGACGTCCTTCCCCCGTCACCGCGGCCCTCATGTCTCTCTGCTGCCGCGCCGGGCGTCCCTCAGCCCATATGGACGCCGTTTTTTTTCGGTCGTCGTCGGTCGTGTTCTCGAGATGTTTTCCGGGGAGTTTTTTTTTTTGTACTCTGCGGGGAGTTGGCGTCTCTGAAGTCTTCCTGGCAGGTTGTTAAAAAGTGCAGCTGGGCTTCCACCTCACTTTGTGTGCAGGTGGGGGTGGCGGCGGAGTCTGTCTCGTCTCCTCTCGTCTCGGGAGCCCCGGTCTCAGACTCGGCGAGGCTGGTGCTCACTGACTCCGGACAGAGTCATCGCTGATAATTGTTTTTGGATCGGCGAGAGTGCTCAGGTATTCTGCCACTGTCTGTTGTCTGTCTGTTGTCTCTTGTCTGTTGTCTGTTGTCTGTTGGGGGGCCAAATAGCGATCCAATTTGCTCTGGTTCTTGCTTGATTCCTTCCAATGTGTCATTTGGTTTAGTCTAATGAGGTTTCTGTCTGGTGGCTCTGCTTCAGTTTGTCCCAGAGCTTGTCTCTCCGGAGTCTCTCTGGGGGGTCTAGAGTCTCTCTGTGGCTCTAGAGTTTCTCTGTGGATCTCTCAGTCTCTCTTGGGGTGCGAGGGCTTTGTTGTGGAGTGTGTCAGGGTGATTCTGAAGTGTAAAGGCCCTCTTTTGAATTTGGGTAATTAGTGGCTATCGTCCAAATTCCGCTCCGCTTGCATTATTTAGCGTTTTCCAGTTCTCTGCGTGCTGCTGAGTCTAAACTCGGTGTCCCATTGGGTAACACTTTGCTCGGTTAAGTGGACCCCAGACCTCGCAGCCATTAAGGGAAATGGGTTCCATCGCAGAGTCCAATATCTTTAGAGGCAGATTTGAATCGTCGGGATGTCCAACTTGATGTTCCTTTCTGGTGGCGTACAAATCTCTCATTGCCTTGTCTCTAGTCGTGTGGAGGCCGGGTCTTTTTTCGTGGAAAGTCTTAATTTTTGTCTTGGTTAGATTTATTTTGTCAAGGCACCCAGTTTAAGGGAGAACTTGTGCCGAAGATCAAGGGGCCGTTATAGACAGAGAGAGATGGCAGCCTCTCTCCATCTCTCTCTATCTCTCTCTCTCTCTCTCTCTCTCGCTCTCTCTCTCTTCCTCTCTCTCTCTCTCTCCCACCCTGCTTGGCAGACTTGCTCACTCTCTCTCTCTCTCTCTCTCTGCTATCTCTTCCTCTCTCCCTCCATCCTTCCTTTCTCATTTCGGTCTCCTGCATTGAGATACGTTTCTGAATTCTGAAAACTCTCTCTCTCTCTCTCTCTCTCTCTCTCTCTCTCTCTCTCTCTCTCTCTCTCTCTCTCTCTCTTGGAAGCAGAGAAACTTTGGCCATGTTTTCGTCAGTCTTTATTCCAACGTCTTCTTTTTGGGTCCAATTTCTCCCCACCGCCCCGTGTCTGCTGGGTGTGCTGGTGGATGGTGGGCTGGCTTTGGTAGCCATGACTGTGGTCCAATTAGACTGTCTGAGCAATGGATGGGCAGAGACAGACAGACAGACAGAGAGAGAGAGAGAGATCGGGAGAGAGAGAGTGTGAGTGTGTGTGTGTGTGTGTGTGTGTGTGTGTGTGTGTGTGTGTGTGTGTGTGTGTGTGTGTGTGTGTGTGTGTGTGTGTGTGTGTGTGTGTGTGTGTGTGTGTGTGTGTGTGTGTGTGTGTTTATGTGGAAGAATGAGCAGCAGATCATCTGCAGCAGATGATGACAGCTTTTCTTCCAATCTTCTTTTTCTACTGCACACACACACACACACACACACACACACACACTCACACACACACTCATACAGTATATATACGGTACTCACACACACACGCACACACACACTCATACAGTATATATACACACACACACACACACACACACACACACACACACTCATACAGTATATATACACACACACGCACGCACACACACACTCATACAGTATAGATACACACACACACGCACGCACGCACGCACGCACACACACACACACACACACTGTGATATTACAGTTTAGACCTCTCCCCACAGACAGCCAATAGAAAACCACACCTGTCTAAAACTGTTGACTTGAATGCTGACATTGAATGCTACAACATTTTGAAAACTGTTCCACTAAGAATGGCATTCAGATGGTTTTATTTTTGTCAACAATAAGTCGAGTGGAGCTAGCAGAGCTGATCTGTTTGTATCTGGTTCCTTCCCACGAGGACAACGCCAGACTCACTGAAGAGCCGTCACGCCGTCTCAGGCTTAACTTAATCTATCTCGGTTAGTTTAGCATTTGACAACATACACTGTAACACTGAATAGGATACCAGTGGGATACCAGTGGGATACCAGTGGGATACGGTAACGTGGACGTCACAGCTAATTCTGGAAACAAGGGCCAAACACAAATGTCAAATGAAATGAAGCCAATGGGGATGTTGTGCAAAAGCTAATTGTTCTATTTTGCTAAATTTCACACGGTTTTATTTAAAGGACTCTTATTATCCAACCAGGTGTGAGTGGGATTAGACATTTCAAGCGGTTTCAAAAAAACGGTTTCTTCTCCAGTAATACATTTTTGCGCCGACAGCCATTACCAGAGCATTACTACTTTACTTGTCACTAGGTACGATATTACTAATTGTTCAGAGTTGTTTTAGTATTTATGTTTATAAGAATACTGTTCAGAAGAAAACCTTTTCGTGTACTTTTACGGTACTTACTATATACTACGACTAATTGTTTAGAGTTGTTTAGAATACTGCAGGAGTGAATGAGGAGTAATCATTCCATTGTACTTGGTACATATGACAATAAGGAAATCTTGAATCATGAATCTCGGTGGTGACGATTAAATCCCAGACTCTCGGCTTCAACGCGATCGCCCACAAAGTGATGGGTGACGCTATGATTACTACTATTAGGTCTATTACTGGTATTAACTGGCTTTGCGTTGTCGGGATTACAAAATATCACACATGACGGATAACTTCAGGGTTTTCAACCTGGAACCTTTTTTTTTTCCCATCATGTTGGGTCTAAGTGACTCAGGCAAACAACAATTTTTGAAATTGGTCTTGTATTGAGCGAGAGCGCTCCAGTCAAGACGTGTGTCTGACAACACGATGGGAGCGATCCTATCAAGATATGGATTTTTTTCACTTGATCTGCTGCTTGTTTGTCATTGCGTCTAACCAAGCCTCGCTCGAGGACAAGTCTCCACATTGTTGAAATCAGCTAAATAATAATAATAATAATAACCATGACTTTGAAACTCTTTGAGATAACGCCGAGCTACACTTTCCGTCGCCCAACACGACAACAAACTCTTGCCGGCTCTCCTCTCGCCAACTCCAGCGCATTTCAGAATCAAGCCGAAGGTAAAGAAAAAAACGTTCTTTATCTCTCTGTACGGTTCCTTTCCATAAAGTTGTCAGGCACTTAAGATAACAATCTGATATAACAGCCTTTTGCAAAAACAAGCACTTTTAGAAGTTGTACATTGACGGGGCTGCTATTGCCCAAAAGCCACAGACTGCTGAAGTGCTCTCACTCAATACTCGACTCTATTTCAAAAACGGTTGTCCGCCTTCGTCACTCAGACCCAACACAATTATGGGAAAATAGTGTCCAGGTTGAAAAATCCCGAAGTTATCCTTTAAAGGGGACACACCTAGAAGTACGCTGGATAGATCAGCCTCCCAGCCTACCCAATGGACTGTAGCAACTGGTAGGCTGATCTATCCACCGTACCTCATCTGGGCGGACACTCCCGCTTGTGATGTCAAGTGGGGCCAATCCAACGCTCACACCCGGTGATATAATAGTCACGTTGACACACACACACATACAGTATATAATAGTAGCCTTGTGGCTGTTTAATAGTTTATACAATCAGACTGAACAAACAAATGAATGATAGTCTGCGCTGTACCGGAGTCTCTAATCGTCTGGTGATCTAATCACGGTGTGGAGCGGGGTGCAGGCTAACGGTGTAATAATTGCGTTGCCGCGCGCAAACCCCAGCACAGCGCACGAGAACTTCTGATGTAGCCCAGCAGTTAGGATAACTTAGTTTTGATTTAATGAGTGATATTTGATGATTATGCTGAGAGATGAGGATTATTATTTGTCGCCAAATAAACTGAATTGATTGAAATTCGGAATCGGAAACGAAATAATCGTCATTCATTCGTTTACAGACACGAATGTAGTTAATGGTTCCGTTCCGGAGCACTAAATATGAGTTTGGTCCTTTTTTCATTTTGTCATTCCTGTTAAAATGTTGCTTGTTTTCGTGTTTTTGTGCCTTCAACCGGTTGGGAGCCTCGAAGTTGTGCACGGAAGTTTCATTCGATTCAACTTTTTATATAAATATATAAATATATATATAGAGATGTTTTATTTTGTATTTACCATCCGTGGTCTTTGGAAAAGGTTGTACAAGTCATTGTAGGTCAACAAGGTCACCGTTGCGGTCCTCGGATTGCCTGCGGTGTCAACCTCAGCTGCCCCCAACGTCCGCACACACACACACACACGCACACACACACACACACACACACACACACACACGCACACGCGCACACAAAGCAAACCCATCCAAAGTCTTTCTCTTCTCCATCCTTTCTCCCCACACGTCAAGTCTAACCTCCATTCTCTTCCTCTGTGGTGGTTTGTGAGTATACTGCTGATGGATGGTTAGCGATGGGACAGGGGATGGCTGGCGGTGTGTGTGTGTGTGTGTGTGTGTGTGTGTGTGTGTGTGTGGGTGGTTAGCTTTGAGAGACAACAT
>PIJE02002054.1:17249-39960 GCA_002895965.2 Coryphaenoides rupestris | reverse complement strand
CTTACAGCCTTAGGTTAGAACAAATTAAATAAGGTCCATGAATAAGCACATGAAAATGAAAATAACATTTCTTTAACCAATGAAATAACCATTAGTACTAGTACTGGTTTACATAAAGCCCTTGTCACATGATTGGTGTGTGTGTGTGGGTGTGTGTGTTGTATGGTGTGTGGTGTGTGTGGTGTGTGTGTGTGTGTGTGTGTGTGTGTGTGTGTGTGTGTGTGTGTGTGTGTGTGTGGGTGGTTAGCTTTGAGAGACAACATGCTGAGTGTTTGCAGACAGTATGCCAGGCCCCCTGAAACCTTGACAAAGTGCATGGCTGTGTGTTTTGGTACGGCTGTTAATTATCTCCCCCCCCTCCCCCCCCTCCCTCCCCCCCTCCCCCCCCTCCCCGTGAGGTCTCGCGCCTGATTGAGCGTCTAATGGCTCACTTTAAAACGCTGAACGAACGCACGGGCGCTCAGAGCGGGGCGGGTGCAACGTGTCCTCTTTTTGTCGACCGCATTGTGTTGTGCCTGTGCCTGTGTGTGTGTGTGTGTGTGTGTGTGTGTGTGTGTGAGTGCGTGCATACATTATTGACTGTATGGAATGCGTGTGCGTCATCATCAGCATTTATTCCGGGTGATTGCGTAACTCCGCTGGTGACCAACTATTAATGGTGTTTGTCGGGTCTGTGTGTTGTTGTGGTGTTGCTGGTCTCCGAGGTCTCGGCACCGGTCTCCGCTGGTCCGCTCGCCGGTTCCCTTGAGCAAAAATAAACTCCTTGCTTGCGCTCTTTGATCGGGATCAATGCATGAATTTAATAATAAGCAGGGGAGGGCGGGGGGGGGGGGGGGGGGGTGGTGGTAGGCTGCTGGCTCGGCATCTCCGACCCGCTCCGTGAAGACCCCCGGATCTGACCAATCGTCCGGCAGCAACGACCAGGGTGAGAGACTCTAACTCAGGGGTGGTGGTGGTGGAGAGTGTGTGGGCGCCGGAGCCTTAGATCTGGGAGACCCTCCCACCTGTAGCTCCTCGCTCTCCTCTCACACCGGCACAGAAGAGAGAGGTGTTTCTCACGGCTCGTAAAAAAAAAGAAAGAAAAAAAAAAGCCAAGCCGGCAACTTGGCACTTAGCTCCTGCAGGGCATCACCCCGGCGGTTACCCCTGGAGACGCCGGAGTGGCCCCCGAGGGATGGGGGCCGGGGGGGGGGGGATACTTATCGCTTTACTTTGCGGGCAGAAAGAGAAAAAGAGACGGAGGGCGAGAGAGAGAGAGAGAGAGAGAGAGAGAGAACGCCTCGCTCTCCTCACCTCCGATTCCGTGCCTGGGTTCCGTAATCGCTGCACATTTCTCTCCCTCCATTTTCTCACACCGTGGAACCCTCTCTCTCTTTCTCTCTGTCTCCCTCTCTCTCTCTCTCTCTCTTTCTCTCTCTCTCTCTCTCTGTCTCTCTCTCTCTCTCTCTCTCTCTCTCTCTCTCTCTCTCTCTCTGTCTCTCTCTCTACCTCTCTCTCTCTCTCTCTCTCTGTCTCTCTCTCTCTCTCTCTCTCTCTCTCTCTCTCTCTCTCTCTCTCTCTGTCCCTCTCTGTCTCTCTCTCTCTCTCTCTCCTTCCCTCTCTCCTCCATCTCTCTCCCTTTGTCTCTTTTGTCTGTCTCTGTCTATTCTGTCTGTCTGGTGTGTGTTTGTTGGTGTGTGTGTGTGTGTGTGTGTGTGTGTGTGTGTGTGTGTGTGTGTGTGTGTGGGTGGTTAGCTTTGAGAGACAACATGCTGAGTGTTTGCAGACAGTATGCCAGGCCCCCTGAAACCTTGACAAAGTGCATGGCTGTGTGTTTTGGTACGGCTGTTAATTATCTCCCACCCCCCCCCCCTACCCTGCCCCCCCTCCCCCCCGTCTCACCCCCGTGAGGTCTCGCGCCTGATTGAGCGTCTAATGGCTCACTTTAAAACGCTGAACGAACGCACGGGCGCTCAGAGCGGGGCGGGTGCAACGTGTCCTCTTTTTGTCGACCGCATTGTGTTGTGCCTGTGCCTGTGCCTGTGTGTGTATGTGTGTGTGTGCGCGTGTGTGTGTGTGAGTGCGTGCATACATTATTGACTGTATGGAATGCGTGTGCGTCATCATCAGCATTTATTCCGGGTGATTGCGTAACTCCGCTGGTGACCAACTATTAATGGTGTTTGTCGGGTCTGTGTGTTGTTGTGGTGTTGCTGGTCTCCGAGGTCTCGGCACCGGTCTCCGCTGGTCCGCTCGCCGGTTCCCTTGAGCAAAAATAAACTCCTTGCTTGCGCTCTTTGATCGGGATCAATGCATGAATTTAATAATAAGCAGGGGAGGGCGGGGGGGGGGGGGGGGGGGGGGGGGGGGGGGGGGTGGTGGTAGGCTGCTGGCTCGGCATCTCCGACCCGCTCCGTGAAGACCCCGGATCTGACCAACGTCCGGCAGCAGCAACAACCAGGGTGAGAGACTCTAACTCAGGGGTGGTGGTGGTGGAGAGTGTGTGGGCGCCGGAGCCTTAGATCTGGGAGACCCTCCCACCTGTAGCTCCTCGCTCTCCTCTCACACCGGCACAAAGAGAGAGGTGTTTCTCACGGCTCGTAAAAAAAAAGAAAGAAAAAAAAAAGCCAAGCCGGCAACTTGGCACTTAGCTCCTGCAGGGCATCACCCCGGCGGTTACCCCTGGAGACGCCGGAGTGGCCCCCGAGGGATGGGGGCCGGGGGGGGGGGGGGGATACTTATCGCTTTACTTTGCGGGCAGAAAGAGAAAAAGAGACGGAGGGCGAGAGAGAGAGAGAGAGAGAGAGAGAGAGAACGCCTCGCTCTCCTCACCTCCGATTCCGTGCCTGGGTTCCGTAATCGCTGCACATTTCTCTCCCTCCATTTTCTCACACCGTGGAACCCTCTCTCTCTTTCTCTCTCTGTCTCTCTCTCTCTCTCTCTGTCTCTCTCTGTCTCTCTCTCTCTCTCTGTCTCTCTCTGTCTCCTCTCTCTCTGTCTCTCTCTCTGTCTCTCTCTCTCTCTCTGTCTCTCTCTCTGTCTCTCTCTCTGTCTCTCTGTCTCTCTCTGTCTCCTCTCTCTCTCTCTCTCTCTGTCTCCTCTCTGTCTCTGTCTCTCTCTCTCTCTCTCTCTCTCTCTCTCTCTCTCTCTCCCTCTGTCTCTCTTTGTCTGTCTCTGTGTTCTGTCTGTCCCTCTCTCTCTTTTGGACTCTCTCTCTCTCACTCTCTCTCTCTCTCTCTCGCCGTCACAGTGTTGTCGTGTGGCTTGTAACTAAATCTCAAGGCTCTTCGGTTCTTTGTAGCAGAAGCGTCACTCGTGCGCACACAGACACACACACAGACACACACACACACACACATTTGCACACACATACACACACATATGCAACACGCAGACACACACACACACACACACACACACCTGCACTGGCACACACCTGCACACACACATATATGCACACACACACACACATACATATGGACACGCAGACACACACACACACACACAAACACACACACACACACCTGCACACAGATAAACATCAAAATGGAAAATACAGACACATACAGTATATACACACACACTGTATCATTGGAGGTACTCAGCTCTGGTTGTGGATTGGCCCCTGGGGTCAGCCTGCCAGCCCTCGTGGCCAGGGGCCTCTAAACCAGGATCCTCTAAACCAGGGTCCTCTAAACCAGGGTCTTCGAAACCAGGGTCCTCTAAACCAGGGTCTTCGAAACCAGGGTCCTCTAAACCAGGAACCTCTAAACCAGGGGGCTCTGAACCAGGGTCCTCTAAACCAGGGTCGTCTAAACCAGGGGGCTCTAAACCAGGGTCCTCTAAACCAGGGTCCTCTAAACCAGGAACCTTTAAACCAGGGTCCTCTAAACCAGGGTCCTCTAAACCAGGGTCCTCTAAACCAGGGGTCCTCTAAACCAGGGTCCTCTAAACCAGGGTCCTCTAAACCAGGGGTCCTCTAAACCAGGGTCCTCTAAACCAGGGGTCCTCTAAACCAGGGTCCTCTAAACCAGGGTCCTCTAAACCAGGGACGTCTAAACCAGGGACCTCTAAACCAGGGACCTCTAAACCAGGGACGTCTAAACCAGGGACCTATAAACCAGGGACGTTTAAACCAGGGACCTATAAACCATGGACGTCTAAACCAGGGACCTAGAAACCAGGGACGTCTAAACCAGGGACCTCTAAACCAGGGACCTCTAAACCAGGGACCTCTAAACCAGGGACCTCTAAACCAGGGACGTCTAAACCAGGGACCTCTAAACCAGGGACCTCTAAACCAGGGACCTCTAAACCAGGGACCTATAAACCAGGGACGTTTAAACCAGGGACCTATAAACCAGGGCTCCTCAGACTTGTTGCCAACTTGTGGCCCTGTGTGCACATTTGAAATATCTTCACATTTCACATTCATCGTTATCCGCCCGCCTCATTTAATCGAGTAAACACAGCGACTGTAGGACCGTTATTATAATAAAAAGCCGCAGTAAAAAAAAGTGTTTTATTCATGGACAATAACAGGCCCACAGTTCTGCAGTTCCGAAACGATAACAGCCTCCGCCGTAGTCGTACTGTGTCAACTCAGACTCTATCACAACTCTATCAAAGTCTGTTTCTCTCTTAGTTATAACACATCTATCATCCATCGACCAGAATCAACAATAAACTGCATAGTAGCAGACATTCGAAAGGCTATGAAATACTTGTATTCAGGCATCCGCTTGGGGCGAGTAAAGGGCGCCCAATGCAAACCTACTTAATTTGGGCAGCTATATAGTTGGGTTAATGACACCCAGTTGCTCATTATGCTGTTAAGTTTAATTAGGTACAATAAAAATAGACCGTAAAATTGCTAATAGTATTATTTTATGGAAGTAAAAATAAAAATGTTAAAAAAAGATTGGGGTTTTTTTGTGCTTTGTTTGGTCCGATGGTCCAGGGCCCGGCAGCGGCCCCCGCCCCTTCGGTTGGGGTACCACTGCTCTAAACCAGCGCCGCCATAGTGATTTTAAACCTGACTGGTTACACTCTCCTGAATACAAAACAAGTCGCTCACAGTCAAAACACACTTTCTCCTCTGTGTGTGAGTGTGTGTGTGTGTGTGCGCGCATGTGTGTGTGTGTGTGTGTGAGTGTGTGTGTGTGTGTGTGTGTAGGTTAATGTATGAGTGTGTGGGGAGGGAGGGAGGGAGGGAGGGAGAGAGGGAGGGAGGGAGGGCTGGCTGTGTGTGTGTATGTGTGTGTGTGTGTGTGTGTGTGTGTGTGCGTGTGTGTGTGTGGGTCTCTTCCACTGATGGAAATCGAAGGCCGGTGCTCTGTAAAAACCTCCGTTTTCCCCCAACATGATAGAAATAACTATAATTTTGCTGCCACACCCGCATCTGCCACCATCCCATCTTTGTCGGTTGTCATGGGAACAGATCCCGTGCTCGGGAAGATTGACATTAGGAGAGAGTCGTGCTGGTTTGTTTTTTTCTTCGACTGCAACAGCAAAGTTTCATACCGAATGTGGACTGTCTGTGCTCTCTCTCTCTCTCTCTCTCTCTCTCTCTCTCTCTCTCTCTCTCTCTCTCTCATTTTCTGTCTCTCTTTAGCACACTTATTTGTCTGGTATTGTGTGTGCTATGTGTGTGTGTGTGTGTGTTTGCTTGCGTGCGCTTTGAAAAGTAAAACCAGGTAGAAATAGCTAAGTGAGAGAGGAGAGAGGAGGAGAGAGAGAGGAGGATGAGAGAGAGAGAGGAGAGGAGAGAGGGAGAGGAGAGAGAGAGGAGAGGAGAGAGAGAGAGAGAGAGAGAGAGAGAGAAGAGAGAGAGAGAGAGAGAGAGAGAGATGAGGAGGAGAGAGAGAGAGAGAGAGAGAGAGAGAGAGAGAGAGAGAGAGAGAGATATTTTCCCAGAGAGCTGTGAGTCCGTGGCGAGACCCCTCAAGGGCGAAACCAGAGGCCCGAACCCCCCGAATGACCACCTATCGCTGCCTCCATGTTGATTCTCTGTTTCATCATCCGTTTTAAGATGCATCGCTATCTCGTATCTCGGGATGCCATTTCCAACACCATTTCATCCCACAATGCCGCACTCCCCACCACCCCCAACCCCGCACCCCACCCGCACCCCCACCCCCGGCAGTCTCGGCCGTTGCATCATGAAATGGCATCCCGAGTGTTTCCGTAACGTGAGATGTTGTTAAAGTAAAATGGTTAATATACGCTTGTGTTGGGAGTGTGTGTGTGTTTGGTGGCTGGCTGCCTGGCTGGCTGGCTGGCTTAATCGGCCTCACCTGACCCAGTTAGAGTCTGGGGGGGGGGGGGGGTGGAGCTACAGCCTCACCTGGCCCAGTTAGAGTCTGGGGGGGCGTGTGGGGCTACAGCCTCACCTGCGCCCAGTTAGAGTCTGGGGGGGGGGGGGGGAGGTGGGAGCTACAGCCTCACTGGCCCAGTTAGAGTCTGGGGGGGGGAGGGGGCTACAGCCTCACCTGGCCCAGTTAGAGTCTGGGGCGGGGTGGGGCTACAGCCTCACCTGGCCCAGTTTAGAGTCTGGGCGGGGGTGGGGCTACAGCCTCACCTGGCCCAGTTAGAGTCTGGGGCGGGGGCGTGGGGCTTACAGCCTCACCTTGCCCAGTTAGGAGTCTGGGGGGGGAGGGGCTATGGCCTCACTGGCCCAGTTAGAGTCTGGGGGGGGGGGGGGGTGGGGCTACAGCCTCACCTGGCCCAGTTTAGAGTCTGGGGGGGGGTGGGGCTTACAGCCTCACCTGGCCCAGTCTAGAGTCTGGGGGTTGGGGGGGTGGGGCTACAGCCTCACCTGGCCCCAGATAGAGTCTGGGGGGGGAGAGGGCTACAAGCCTCACCTGGCCCAGATAGAGTCCTGGGGGGGAGGGGGCCTACAGCCTCCCTGGCCCAGTTAGAATCTGGGCAGGGGCGTGGGGCTACAGGCCTCACCTTGCCCAGTAGAGTCTGGGGGGGCGTGTGGGGCTACAGCCTCACCTTGCCCAGTTAGAGTCTGGGGGGTGGGGGGTGGGGCTACAGCCTCACCTGGCCCAGTTAGAGTCTGGGGGTGGGGGTGGGGCTACAGCCTCACCTGGCCCAGTTAGAGTCTGGGGGTTGGGGGTGGGGCTACAGCCTCACCCTAACCCTAACCCTGTGTCCTTGAAGGAGCCCCGAACTAAGCCACACATGTGGGATTGTGGGAGGAAGCCCTGCTGCAGCTTGGAAGGGGCGAAGGCGTCGGAGGATCGTGACGTAACGTCTGAACGAAGCGGAACGCACGCGCGCGCGCTAGCTGACGACGGCGGCGCAGCAGGAAACATGTTGACGCCATCGGCTGATAGTTGGTTGACAAATTGACCTCAAACACAAAAATAATTTCCGCTGCCGAGGAAGTTTGTTTGATTTAATTTAGATGTAAAATATGTTGTGAATCGAAAATTGAAATGAGTTAACAAGGTGAAAAAGTCGTTTTCATCTCACGGTGTCTCCTAATGAATATTTTCCGACCGAGGGCTATCGCATTTAAATCGCTCATCGCACCATAATGCCACCAATGGGATTAGCCACGCAAATTCAAGCCCAATGATTGGACGAAAATGGGTCAGAACACAGAGGATTGTGGTCCGTGTTTACCACCAACAACACCGCTCCAAAAGGTTACCGCGACCTTGCTTGGAAGTCTGAGGCACAGGAAGCGTCTTTCGGTCTTTTCAAAGGATTTCAAACGGCTGTTGCGTCGGGATTAATACGGGAATGAGTTTACATAATTCACATCTCCATCATTCTCCGTATCCATTTAATATCTTCCCATATAATTTAATATTTGAAGGCTATTAAATATCCACTGTAGTCAATGCATAGCGCTCTCTCTCTGTGTGTGTGTGTGTGTGTGTGTGTGTGTGTGTGTGTGTGCGTGTGTGTGTGTGTATTTGGTTTCGGGGATACAGCGTCATTTTCAGCAGCTGAATTGGGCCGAAAAGCAAATAAAAGGCCGCTAAGCATCATTGTTTGATGAAGATAAGATTACCATTGAAATGAGTTTCCACGGCCATCTAGACTGATCGTTCTCGGAGGCCTTCTCTCATAGTCTCTCATTCATTCAGCGACTCGGGAAGCTGAGAGAAAGTCTGTACGACGACGCCGCCGCGCTCCACGCCGTGCAACACTCACGGCTGTATTGGTTCACGGTGAACTCTCAAGGTGCTTTACACAGCAAGGGTACAAGCGAGGGTAAAGAAAACGATCATAAACAATCACAATACAATGAAACTGAACAAAAAAGGCATAGAGCAGAAACAAAAATAACATAAAATAAATAACATATTAGGGACACCGATGAACCTGAGAGCCTGAGGAGGAGATTTTAAAAACAGCAAGTCTGAGTCTGAGGCCCTAATCGTTCCTGGGAGAACCGATTCCACACAAAAACGTGGAACCCCTCCGGTGACGAAGAGGCCACGCTCTCCTGTGTTTGCCGGCTTTGCCGCGCGGCACGGCGAAGGAGATTTGAGCCGCCGGACCGGCCTGAGTGACCGGGATACGGGTCGAGGGGCGAGGAGCTCCTGAACGTAGCGTGGACCGGCACAGTTTATTTACGGCCTTGAACACCAGTAGGAGTAACTTCAAGTCAAGTCAAGTCAAGTCAATTTTATTTGCAAAGCCCTTAATCACAGTTACGGTCTCACAGGGCTTTACTGGCCCGATTTTTATGGACCAAGTGATTATGACACACCCCCCCCCCCCCCCCCCTAGCCCTATAGCGCCCCCACTAAGGGCAAGAAACGACTCCCTTGAAGATGATCCGTCGGTTTATTGGGAGCCAGCGAATGGGAGTGAAGGATTGGGGGTTTTTTTGTGCTGCGATTTCTCTCTTTTGTCTTTTGGTGAGAACCCGGGCGGAACCCACCGCTTCAGAACGTCTGACACCACACACACGACAACAGACGGCAAACCCGTGAACGCCGACGCCGCGCCGTACGTCAAAGCGGCACGGCGTCGACGTTCACCGATGTACAGGTCACGGGGTACGGAACGCGGGGGGTTTTTATATTGCTAATCAGACGACGGTTTACTGTTGACTGAGCCTCGGCCACGGCCTACAGGGACGTCGACGGAGACAACACAGACGCCACACAGTGACAGAACGCAGCGAGGAGGACACGAGTGCAAATGAGAAGCAGGACATGAGGAAACGTCTCAGCGGGAGATCTTCATTGCTTTTTGGCAAAACAAAAAGAAAACAAGACACACACACACACACGCACAGCAGCAAAACATTAATAATAATAACTCTGGATTCATTGACGATCGCATTTTCAAAACGCAATTCCGCACTACAGAGGCCTCTCCTCTGGCTCTCATTCAAAGCGTGTTGCACTCGCAAAATCTGCGGCAGAAACGGGAAATAACAGAACGTGGTTAATGATGTCATCAACTCGTACGCCCGGTGACCGGTGAGACAGGAAAGTGGGAGACGGAGAGACACAGAGCGACATAACTGATCGTCCAGCAGCACCAGCAGCACCAGCAGCAGCAGCACTGCCACCACCATCACCACCACCACCCCCACCACCCCACCACCACCACCAGCCACCACCAGCCACCACCAGCACCACCACCACCACCACCACCACCACCACCACCACCACCACCACCTCCACCACCTCCACCACCACCACCTCCACCACCACCACCACCACCACCACCACCACCACCACCACCACCACCACCACCACCACCACCTCCACCACCACCAGCTCCACCTCCACCACCACCACCACAGCAGGAAACATTAACAAGGACACATTTGCCTTCTTTAATCAGACGGACGAAGAACACGGCTGCACGAGGGATTTCAACCATTTTACGAACAACCCTGTTTTTATAGACTGCTTCTCTCAGAAAGTTTTTTATTGGTTCGCTTGGTGAACTTTTCGTTGCAGTACAGCTCCCCACCACCCCCCCCCCCCCCCCCCCTACCACCAACACCCCGGGGCTTCAGCGAGAGAAAGTACCCTATTTCTGCCGCGATTTTTGTATTTATGTTGGTAAATCATAAATAGATAAATTCCTGTTTGCCTGCACCGCCCAACAGTTATATATATATACTGTATATATATATATATATACTGTATATATATATATATGGTACTGATTGAATCAAAATATCAGGTCGCGGGAAATGCCCTCACACTCCCACCACGATGCCCTCTCTACCCGCCGTCCCTCCCCGGGGGGTCTTGTGTTTTGACGGCGGCGGCGGTGGCGGCGGCGGCGGCGCAGGCGATGTCTGGGACCCCACCGGCCCCTCACCACGCCGCTCAAAAAGAACTCGGAATGTATTAAAGCGTCACCATTATTATATTATATTATTGATGACACACCGCGTGTTTGACGTTGTCAGCGTCACGTTGGACAAACCAGAGCTCTGAAAATTGTACAAGTTTGTTTCTTTACCAGAAGTTTAAGTTTGTAAAGTTTCTATGCTGCGTGCCTGCAAATAAATCCGATGTGATGCAACTTTAACAAGGATCTCCGTGATCGTTTGGAAACAAAGGGATGCGAGTCCGAACCCACAACCCCGTCAAGTGGCTATTTGAACACATGAAAAATTTACAAGAAGCCACAACAAACACGGTATCTCTACGGTGAAACAACACGCGTGTAAGCGGCATTGTACGCATCCATAGGCACTGGACGGCGACACACATCCACCTAACTAACCCAACTGCAAAAAATTGTTTGTTGCATAGCAACACGTGTACAGGCAGCCAGGAGGGCCGATTGCTTTGAACAACGTCGTTATGAACATGTTAATAAAAACTATTTAAACTGTATTGTGTCTATTAGCGTACTTTCATATTGCCGTGCTCGGTATTACATCTTGGCGCATATCGCCACGTCTCTCCCCTGAGCCGTGATATAATAACCATATACAGCACCGTGGCCCGTCGTGAGCTATCGCTTAAATATACTCTTCCTTGTCACTTCCTGAAATGATATTGAAATATTTATGAATAGCTTGACACTAATTGGCGAGGTCTATCTGGGCTTGAACTATAAGCGGCTCGAGATGTGCCAACTAGTGTCGTTAGCGTGATCAGCGGGTGAGGATGTCAAGCCAGGACGGTCCCTAACATACAGCATTTTATTTTTATACGTTTTATACTTTATATCCTTTCAACGGTGTCTCAAAATGTCGCTCCACAAAAGCACATTCCTTGTTTGCAAAAACTACGGCAAATAAAGCTGTTTCTGATTCTCATTCTGATTCCAGGGAGGCGTGTATTGAGGCGTATTTTATTATTTGCGAAAAATCACCTTTTATTGATTTGGGGGCCTCTGCTGCTGATGTAACATCCTGGTCGGCTGATAGCAAAAAAAAAAAAGTCGATCTCCCTCCCCTTGGTTTAATTTTCTCCTGCTGTTATATTCCGAGGTATTTCACCAAAGTTCCATTTGGTTTTACAAAATAAACGGATCAATTCTTAAACACGCAAGTAGCCTTGAAGCGGAGAGAACGTCGGCGCGATGAAACCCGGCGAGACGCGCTCAAAGGAAATCAATGACCGCACGTAAAAAATATTTGCCGCCGGTATTGCGAAGATCCGGTCGTGTTTGTGATCTCCGTAATTCTGTTCATTGTAAGTCAGATAACGACGGTGTCACGGGGAAAACCGAGTCCCGTTAATAATTGTGTCCCGGTGCCACGGAATCAATGCATTTGCGAAGCTCATCCGTGTATATTTTTCCCAGGTCTACCGCGCTATCGGCCACAAAAAGCCTCGACACACATCCCGGATACTTCTGGGACTTCTGAGACGTGACGCGTTATCGTCAGCGAGATCTTAAGACGTACGATTATTACCGTTAATCAATATTAAAATGACTCTTCATTAATGACGCTTTACCTTAGAGCGCCTTAACCTACGGCAACGATTTCCTTTAACGTGCACAATAAAACCCCACGACTTAAAAGACGATGAATTAAAAGCAACGGATCGATGAAGGCAGAGACACGTTCATAAGTTATTAATATCTTTTTGTTTTTCTTGAGAAACATTTTTTTGTGTTTGTTTTGGTTTTTCATATTCTCCTCGTGTTCTTCGGCTTCCCTGGCCGTCTTAACTCCCCAACCCATCCAACTGAAGACGAGTTTGTGATGGCAAACTCGATGAAGGTGTGTACGGCGTATGTGTTGAGAACAGTCCGGCAGGCGAACTCAAATCCGTGCGACTGCGGTGTTTCACTTTCACTTTCGCTTCGAATTTGTTTTTTTCGACCAATCATATGCCTGTGGGACGGGGGTCTCGACCGGAGAGACACACCTGACTGGCGGGACCACAACAGACGTGACCGGGCTGACCAGTGATTGGAAGAAGCTAAAGCGTCTCGGCTCGATGTCGGTGGATAAAAACAAACGGCGACTTTCCTAAAAGCACATATTGTACAGTACAAACAAACCAAAGAACAACCACATGAAAAAATAAAGCAAAGACCTGCACAGACCACTTAAATTAAAACAAAGATCCCCCCCAAGGTCTATCCTGGACTAGTACTTCTCTTACCCGCCACTATTTAAGTTTTATTGACACAAGGAATACACACATTTTTAAATCTAACCTGCTTCAAGGGACACTGGACCTCCTCCCAGAGGGCAGTAGTACAGTAGTGGCTGATACTCAGTGTGTACAACATGGGACGGGTCAGTAACTCTCCCATTGGCTTGCCTTAGGATAGCCTGTCCCCTACACGGACTACCGGGGACGGATGCTGTCCTTACCCCGACAATCCTTTGGACCAGTTTGGACTTACTGTAAGTTGCACCGAGAGGCTACCACGCCGAGCCACGATGCTGGATCTGATCTAAGGCTCCCTCGGACTAACATACATATTTGATCAAACCCATGAACTCGAAGTCGATGCAGGAAATGGAGACTCGAGGTTCGTGAGTTGTCAATAAAAAACACCGAACGTGTCTGTGTTGAGGAGACCCGTGAGATGGTTTCATCGTCGGGTCGGGATCGCTATCCTTTTTTATCATTAAAGCTAAGACGGCTGTATCAGCTGAGAATGTAATGATGTAGTTGATCCGGTAGACGGGACACCGGGCCTCTGCCGGCGCCTCACCGCATGACTCCAGCAGCTATCTGGTCCGGGCTGGCTTTCCTCGGGCGGGTTCCTTCAGATCGGTCTCTGCACAACATGCTGGTCAGCGGGGATCTCTGGATAGCTTGTTGCAGGTGTTAAAGTATCTAGAGCCACCGCTTGCTCCTGAGAGGAGTCAGGCCACGCGTAAACCTTCCATAAAGCTTCTTTATAGGAATCATTGGCCTTCTCACCTCATTTTCAGGGCGAGAAGGCACTCTTTTTAGCGGGAGCCATGTTTGCCATAAATTTCATCGAGTCCCACAGCTGTTTGGTGTTCATAGATGAGCAGAGGGTGTCTCAAGTGTGTCTCCTTCTCCTTCATCCTATCCTTTCTTTAATTATCTCGGAATATTGCTCAGAGCCACAAGAAGCGACATTTTTTTGGAACTCACCACTCATTTCATTTCCGCGTTTGTTTTTCGGCTAGATCATTATTGACTTCGGACTTAATTAATAGACACAATATCTCTCCAAAATGCAACAGTCTGTAACGGTATCTATTGCCTCATCTAAGTCCAGCCGATGAAAGAGATAAATAGAAATAACAATGTCATTATTGTTCCAAACACGTACAGTTTTAATTGTGTTTTACTGCTTTTAGCAGGGACCTGAAGATTAAATCGGCAACCTCGTGGTCAGGTTTGAGTTAAGGTTGCTGAGGTCTAGCTCTGGCTTTTTGTAATTAATTTGTTAATTAACTGTATAAGACATACAACATAACCACAGCTGCTGAAGCTCACATTAACGCGATGCCTGTGTGTTCGTACCAGGATGTAGTGGCGCAAACAACATGTGTCGTCCTTCCGTCGACGACCGTAATATTTTATAAAGGTCCTTTGGGGACGTCAGAAAGGGGCCGCCCCTACTACACACAGAAAATAAACTAACAGAAAACCATTGCCGAGCGACAGCAACAGAAACAGCACCGGGGACGCAATGGAGCTGCAATGTGAGTCGGTAATGGTTAAAGTTATGAACATAGTGAAGACGAGCTCAGTACTCCTGAGCGGGTGGATATCGTCGGGAGATAAGGAGTGGACAATGACGAGGAAGCGTATCGGGATATGAAGTATAGACACTGATGAAGAGATGGCGAGAGAGAGGAATAACGAGAGAGGAAGAGGAAACGCTGAAATACACCACCACCACACCACCCCAGCCCTGTGGTGCAGAACAACAAGCCGGCCCCTATATACCAGTCTGGAGCCAACAGAGAGTCTGAGGGGGACCAGTGTAGGACAGGGCAGGACAGGACAGGACAGGACAGGGCAGGACAGGACAGGGCAGGACAGGACAGGGCAGGACAGGGCAGGACAGGACAGGGCAGGACAGGACAGGGCAGGGCAGGACAGGGCAGGACAGGACAGGACAGGACAGGGCAGGACAGGACAGGAGCAGGACAGGGCAGGAGGACAGGACAGGGCAGACAGACAGGACAGCAGCAGGACAGGAGCAGGGCAGGAGACAGGACAGGACAGCAGAGGACAGGCAGGACAGGCAGGACAGACAGGGCAGACAGACAGACAGACAGACAGGCAGACGGCAGACAGACAGACAGACAGGGCAGACAGACAGACAGACAGGCAGACAGACAGACAGGCAGACAGGCAGGCAGACGGGCAGACAGACAGACAGACAAGCAGACGGACACGCAGGCAGGCAGACAGACAGACAAGCAGACGGACACGCAGGCAGGCAGACAGACGGGCAGACAGACAGAAAGACATACAGAACGACGGGCAGACAGACAGGCAGACGGGCAGAGAGGCAAGACAGACGGGCAGACAGACAGACAGACAGGCAGACGGGCAGAGAGGCAAGACAGACGGGCAGACAGACAGACAGACAGACAGGCAGACGGGCAGAGAGGCAGGGGGACAGGACAGACAGGCAGACAGACACGACACCCGTCCTCAACTTTTCCTTAATCTCTTTTTTCCGTTCATTATTTCCGTCTGGATCTAACTGCTCCTCCATGTAAACGGCTGCCCTGGGCCCAGTGCTGCGGGGAGCGGTCTGCCTCTGCAGGCGTGCCGAGAGCGTGCCTAGCCTAGCAGACCCGCGCGGACGCCACCACAGCACAGTGAACCATGACGCGGGCAGTCGCACGCCACCACCAGGGCCAAGCCGCTAGGCCCCGGGGGCCAGGTGCTGGTGTTTGGGTATCTCCCCGTTTGTTTCCAGGCACAGAAAGAGTTGGAGAGTGCCAGATTGAAACCTTGAGCCCTCTCTCCCCCTCTCTCCCCCTCTCTCTCTCTCTCTCTCCGCTCTCTCTCTCTTACACACATCTGTTCTTTTTTACACACAATGCAAAGGGGGCGGCCCGTGTCTCATGCTGTGTGTGGAGAGCCGTGGAGCTGCACACATCATCAACACCGAGCCGGGAGGCGGGTGTGGCTCGCCGGCGGTCTAAAACCAACGTTACGTTAGCGCTGGGCAGACCCCGCAGCCCAGGACACGAAGGGCTACTTAAAAAACGCCTAACGTGAGAAAATGTACGTTCCCCACGGGAGCCCCTCCGAGTCACACGGACACTCTCGCCACTTTCATGTGGGGGAACCACCGAGTGTAAAGCCAAGCCATAAGATCTGAAGTCATGGTTTTAATGATGCCCGTAAGGCGGGGTGTAAGCACGCCGCACCGAGGGATGAGGGCTTTTTGGTGCGTCCTTTTAAAACGTGTTTCTCATACGTACATCTCAGAGCTGTCAAGCAAAGAGTATTCCGTGACGTATTCCCACCGTCTGGGGGCTGTGTTGGGGGCATGTGTTCATGTGCACACCAAGACCCCTAACAAAGCATGCATTGGGTTCAATTAAACACACCGTGATGTGAGATGATGAGTGAGGCGGGGGAGCGTACATTTTTTTGTGACAAGCAGCTCTTTGTTATATCATTGTTTCCTTATGAAGAAGTTTAAGTTTGTAAAGTTTCTATGCTGCGTGCCTGCAAATAAATCCGATGTGATGCAACTTTAACAAGGATCTCCGTGATCGTTTGGAAACAAAGGGATGCGAGTCCGAACCCACAACCCCGTCAAGTGGCTATTTGAACATATGAAATATTGATAAGAAGCCACAACAAACACGGTATCTCTACGGTGAAACAACACGCGTGTAAGCGGCATTGTACGCATCCATAGGCACTGGACGGCGACACACATCCACCTAACTAACCCAACTGCAAAAAATTGTTTGTTGCATAGCAACACGTGTACAGGCAGCCAGGAGGGCCGATTGCTTTGAACAACGTCGTTATGAACATGTTAATAAAAACTATTTAAACTGTATTGTGTCTATTAGTGTACTTTCATATTGCCGTGCTCGGTATTACATCTTGGTGCATATCGCCACGTCTCCCCTGAGCCGTGATATAATAACCATATACAGCACCGTGGCCCGTCGTGAGCTATCGCTTAAATATACTCTTCCTTGTCACTTCCTGAAATGATATTGAAATATTCATGAATAGCTTGAACTATGCTTGAACTCGAGATGTGCCAACTAGTGTCGTTAGCGTGATCAGCGGGTGAGGATGTCAAGCCAGGACGGTCCCTAACATACTGTATGTATATGCAGCATTTTATTTTTATACGTTTTATACTTTATATCCTTTCAACGGTGTCTCAAAATGTCGCTCCACAAAAGCACATTCCTTGTTTGCAAAAACTACGGCAAATAAAGCTGTTTCTGGTTCTTATTCTGATTCCAGGGAGGCGTGTATTGAGGCATATTTTATTATTTGCGAAAAATCACCTTTTATTGATTTGGGGGCCTCTGCTGCTGATGTAACATCCTGGTCGGCTGATAGCGAAAAAAAAAAAGTCGATCTCCCTCCCCTTGGTTTAATTTTCTCCCGCTGTTATATTCCGAGGTATTTCACCAAAGTTCCATTTGGTTTTACAAAATAAACGGATCAATTCTTAAACACGGTCATGGGAATTGAAAGCCTCCAAACACCAACCACGAACAAGTGCGCACACACACACACACACACACACACACACACACACACACACACAAACACTAACACACACGATTGAACCTCTTGTTGTGCTGAAATACTTCTTTGCAAACACTGTGATTCGCTCATTAGCGTCCATTATGTTCCCCGTGTGCAGACGCAGGGACTTCCTCTACCTGGACCATTAAGGAAACAAGATGTAAAGTGTACCACCGCACACACACACACACACACACACACACACACACACACACACACACACACACACACACACACACACACACACACACACACACACACACACACACACACTGTACATGCACACACCCCTTGATATATTCAGTGTGGTTGTAAATGCAACCAAAAAGTTTCACAGGAGGTCTGACATCAACAAGAATGGAGCCGCAGCGAATCAGGCTGAATTCTGAGCCCATTATAATCAAAGCAACCCACCAAGGAAGGATGGTCCTTGGTCGGTTGTTTGGTAGAAAGGACAAGGCAGAGGTATGTTCGCGGGGCAAGACCCTGCTTTTGGTTCCTCTCCCAGGTGTGAAATCTACCAAAACTAACCATATTTGCTGGAACCCTACGGGAAGGAGCTTGCAGGGTTTGACATCATGAGTCCTTGCCGAGAGAGAGAGAGAGAGAGAGAGAGAGAGAGAGAGAGAGTTGTGTATTGATCATTTTGATTCTCATAATCCATGGAAGGATTGGTCCACGTTGACCTCTTTCAGTGGGAAAAACAACACAAACCAGGCAGCGTTTTCGGCTCTCCTGCTTCCAACCGAGAAGATATTTGTATAAAAAAAACAAAGGGGAGCACGAGTGTCAGCGAACGTCCACCCACCTCATAGCCCTACAAGAGGGGAACAAGAGGCCAGGAACCAAAAGCGGCGGCTGAACTACAGACCACGTTGTGAACAAAATGTAAGAGGATACCGACAGCGTGTTCCGTCCGTTTACTTGCGGGTCGTACCTCTTGAATTTTGATCTCTGACTGAACTCCTCCTCCTCTCCTTGCTCGGGTTGGGGGCGACTCCATTGCGTCCCCGGTGCTGTTTCTGTTGCTGTTGCCGGGCAATGTTTTCTGTTAGTTTATTTCTCTGTGTGTAATAGTGGGCCTAAATCACGGCCCCCTTCTGACGTCCCCACGGGACCTTAACATAATGTACGCTAATGAGCGAATCACAGTGTTTGCAAAGAAGTATTTCAGCACAACAAGAGGTTCAATCTCTCCTATTAAATGTGTGCCTGTGTGTGTGTATGTGTATATGTGTGTGTGTGAGTGTGTGCGTGCGTGCATGTGTGTGTGTGTATAAGTGCATACATATGTGTGTGTGTGTGTGTGTATTTCAACTGTGTGTATTTGTGTGTGTGTGTGTGTGCGTGTGTGTCTGTGTGTTTTTATCTGTATATCTGTGTGTGCGTAATTAAATGTGTGTGTGTGTGTGCGTGTGTGTGTGTGCATGCGTCTGCGTGTATATGTGTGTGTGTGTGTGTGTTTGCATGTGTGTGTGCATGCATATGTGTGTATGTGTGTGTGTGTGTGTGTGTGTGTTTGCATGTGTGTGTGCATGCATGTGTGTATGTGTGTGTGTGTGTGTGTGTGTGTGTGTGCATGTTTGCATGTGTGTGTGCGTGCATATGTGTGTATGTGTGAGGGGTTTTGTGCATAAGTCCAAGGCAGCAAGTGTGTTCCTTTCATCCCTTTTTGAAACAGACATTGTTCTTCCTTTGTTAGATTATTTACTCATTTTTTTCTTCTCCTCTGCCTTCAAACTCCACCACCACTGTGGCTCACACCGCTCCTCTGTGTTTTCTCTGTTTTTTTCTCTCTCTCTCTCTCTCTCTCTTTCTCTCTCTCTCTCTGTCTCTCTCTCTCTCTCTCTCTCTCTCTGTGTCTCTGTCAATTAAAAAATGTTTTTATTGGCATGAGAAACGTACATTTACATTGCCAAAGCGAGTGGTAAATAAAAAGTATATCTCTGTCTCTCTCTCTCTCTCTCTCTGTCTATCTCTCTCTCTGTCTGTGTCCCTCGCCCTATCTCTCGCCCCACAGGACCCCTGCAGGGTGTGTCATACAGAGGGTGTATCTTTCCTGTTTTTTCCTGTCGCTCGTCTCCCGGCGCAATTTTCTCATTTTGTCAGCGTTTGATTTCCGCCTTTGAGTTCGCCCGTGCGACTGAACGCTCGACGGATCACGGATCGCCGAGGCCCGGCCCGGGATGTTTATCTAACGCACCCCTCCCTTCCCGTTCCCTCGCTATCAGCAATTGCTCTTTATCGCTGTCCAGAAAACGGACAGCATCCATTCTCTCTGTCGCTCTCTCTCTCGCTCTCGCTCTCTCTGCATGAATAGAATAGAATGTCGGCAGTATTTGGATGAATTGATCAGGGAGAAAATCTCATACATGCATACAGTACATGTAGAAATTAAGACAACGGTGAAATACATAATAATATATATAATGCAAATATATGAAAGAGCAATAGATATCAGGAAGTATATTTTGCGCAGCCCGTGTTATTTTAACTTAACCAGCGTGGGGGGGGGGGGGGATAAATGTAAATGTGACTGTGAAGTACCCGTTTAGATTATGACGCCGCTGAATATGACTGCAGGGAGTCGCATCGGCAATTGGGATGCATGAGAGCGGCGAGCAACGCGTCTCGCGAGGCGGGGCTGCCGCGCCGATAACGCCTCAGAAAGAAGCGTCGCTCGGCACTTTGAAGTCATTAATAAAAAAACGATATCTGAAGTTTGAGTGGCTATCACTGCGACGTGTCCCCAGTGCACCGCTACTGCAACGGAGAGATTTACCCCGAGAAAATGAAGGGGCCTAGGCTCGCTGGTGTCACTGGTCCCCTCCAAACGTCCTCAACTCCCACCCCCACCACCATTGTCGACCGAAAAGACGTGCCCGTCCGCTGTGGACATTGTGTTTTTTTTAATCGACAATTCCGCGATAACACCTTGACACGCCGGGACATCTCCGGATCAGATCCTCCTCACGTCGTGATCCGATGCACCGGTCGGCATTTCCAAGAATCTTCACAGTAGTGTGGACCGCAATCTGAGCAGGCCCCCCCCCCCTCCCCCCCCCCGTTGCCCCCTGAATTCAGACGCGAGGCTGCCGGTATCCGCGGGGTACCGGGCATGAAAATTAAATCAAATAAGCCCAAAACTGCGATTTCATTAAATAATGCACGGCGAGAGACAGAGAGAGCCCTCTTCAGCTCCGCATCGCAGTCATTTCCATATTTGTAGTTCATTTCATATACGCGGCGTTCAGCGGCAAAAAAAAAAAACAAGCGGTCGTTGAATACGAAGCTCGCTACGGCGGCGGCGCTGCTCCACAAATACAATAAAGCATTTCAAAACTTAAAGAACCTCTGTTATCGAGGGAAATGCAAAGCAGCGAGCGTTTGGAATATTTAGACGGAGGAACAAAAAAGATCCAATCATAGACTTGGGCCACAGAGTTTGCGTTCACACACACACACACACACACAAGGGTCTGTGTTGTGGGATCACTTGAAATGACAGAGAGAAGACAATCAAGACCCCCAGAGTGATATTTTCTATTGCGGTTATACATATGAATACAAAATAGTGAATGGCGTACACAACCGGGGGTCGGCGTGGCTCCTCCCCCCCCCCCCCCCCCCCGTGAGGAGCGGCTGAGATGGGGGGTAAAGTGCGAGAGGTGTTATCAGATCAGGGGCCTCGGAAACCAACGCTTCCTTCTGAAGAAGAATTCCTGGAAGCACCGTCCTCGACAAAGACAGGAAAGTAGGAGAGTGACGGAGAGGAAGGGGAGGGGTGGAGGAGCAGAAGAGGGTCACTCAGAGAGAGGAAGGGAGGGAGGGAGAGAGAGAGAGAGAGAGAGAGAGAGAGAGAGAGAGAGAGAGAGAGAGAGAGAGAGAGAGAGAGAGAGAGAGACCGGGACAAAGATAGAGGGAGAGAGAGAGAGAGATCAGCGAAACTAATCACTGACAAACAGCAGAGCAGAGGGGATCGCCGCGGGGGTCGAACGGAAGGAAGGAACGAAAGGCGGGGGGGAAGCGATGACGCGCTACACGCCGCGACGAAGCTACGGTTCAGTGGGACCTCAGAGACGGACCGCCGGAGCGCGCCGCCCAGAGGTTACAAAACAAACGGATGAGTTTGCGTCGACGGTCCGCTTCGCAGGACACACGGTGCTGTGGAAAGGGAAAAGGGCCGCCGTCTGTGTGATTGCGTTACCGGCGGGCGTTGACCTAGTTCAACTTCTCAAGTTAAGTAAGTTTCGATTAAACGCAATGAAGAGCTCGGGGGGGCTTTGACTGGACGTGTGGCGTTCCCACACGTCGGGTCCGGCACACGCTCCCGTACAAAGCGCCCCCGTGTTTGGCATTTTCCCCTCTCATTGAAATGCATTGATCCTGTCAGGCTGAAATTCGCGCGCCACGGCCGAGGCGAGGGTCTGCTCACAGGGGCTCCGGGGGTCAAAGAAGCTCTTCTGACAGAATTGGTAGACAATGTGATGGAGAGCGCGGCCTATGAGATATTTATGTGCAGTCAATCATCTCTCTGTCGATCGGCGTTTCGGCTGCACTCTGAAAACCCTCCGCCATGTTTTGCCAAGAACCCCCTGGTCCTGGAGTAATAACAAAGGTCACAGTCGCACACGCGCGCACACACACACACACACACCATCTCTCTCTCACACACACACACACACACACACACACACACACACAGACACACACCATCTCTCTCTACACACACACACACACACACACACACACACAGACACACACCATCTCTCTCTCACACACACACACACGCACGCATACGCACACACACACGCCATCTCTCTCAAACACAAATTCCATCTCTGTCTCTCACACACACACACACACACACACACACACACACACACACAGAGACTCCATCTCTCACACACACACCGCACCACACACACACACCGCAACACCGCACACACACACACACACACACACACACACACACACACACACACACACACACACACACACACACACAGGCTCCAACAATATACTGTAAGTCAGAGCAGATGTGAATCTCAATTACCCTACGGATGGAGAAAGAGAGTGATAGAACGATATAAGCGAGACAGAGAGAGAGAGAGAGAGAGAGAGAGAGAGAGAGAGAGAGAGAGAGAGAGAGGAGAGAGGGAGAGATACACAGCCTGCAGAGGTCAGGGGGGGAGAGGCTGATATTGTTCCAGTGGACTTCCTTGGTAAATAAGTGACCTGACCCCTTCACCTTCCCCCGCACTCCGCGGAACGGGAGAGGACGGAGTCATCCCGGTCACATAGGAAGAGGTGAGGTGACCCGGACACCCCACACTCCCCCCGCCTCCAACATCTTTCTGCATCCCTGCCCATTCTTATCCCCCCCGGCTTTTACCTCTCTCTCTCTCTCTCTCTCTCTCTCTCTCTCTCTCTCTCTCGCTCTCTCTCCCCCCCCCCCCCTCCAACATATACACACACACACACCAAATATAAGAAAAACAAACAGAGGAAGTGGCCGGTCCCAAATCACTGGATCTAGGTCACATGCACAATGTGTGCATGAGTGTGCACAAACACAC
>PIJE02002053.1:72094-86339 GCA_002895965.2 Coryphaenoides rupestris | reverse complement strand
AGAGCTGTCAGCGTTCCTCCGCCAAGACCACACCAGAGCCAACCATGCACCACGAAGTCAGCTGCTGACCAGAAGTGCGTTGTGTGCGATGCGTTTCACAGGCGAATGTTGGATCACAGGCAAGTAGTAAGGCCTACGTAATGAAAACAACCCTTGTACTCCTCAAACCGCCCCCTGGGACAAAAAATTTGGCTGATGGCGTTTGGGGGTCGGGGGGGGCGGCGCGCGGGAGGGGGGGGGGCGGTTGGCAGTTAACAGTCGGAGTAAACAACGTACCTGCGGACGTTACAACATCAGTACGGCCGATACCCCGTAATGGGATCTCAACAACTCTGCAGCCCCCTCCCCCTTGCCCTCCTCCCCCTTGCCCCCCCCCCCACACATTCATGCACACAATCACACCGATCCTCTCAACTCAATCTGGGGTGCCCGGCGATGCGCAGGCACGAAACACGAAAAGCCCCATGACGCCCCGGTCTTCGTAACAATAAATAGCCAATGAATTACATGACATAAAAAAGTTGACAGATTGGCTTGTTCTCTTGATTGGATCACAATTGGGAGGAAATAAAAAAAAAAAAGGAAAAAATAGGACTGGGTGGATCGGTGGTGGTTATTTGGTTTGGTATGAGGTGTTGTTTGTGTCTGTGTTTGTGCCATGGTGGTGCTGATGTGTGGGTGTGTGTGTGTGTGGTGGTGTTCTAGAGGTGTGTGTGTGTGTGCAATGCGTGTGGTGTGTGTGTGGTGTGTGCATTAGCCGCCATTACAGATGGGGACTCTCCCCCGCTATCTCCCCCGCGAAGAAAATTCTGACACGAGTCAAAGGGCCCAGCCAGAAGAAAAGAAAAAAATCTCTTTCAATCATAAGTGAAAATTAAACAGTGGATGAGAAGGACTGGGCCTGCTGTGAATGGAAATTGACCTGCCACATGTAATATCTCACATGAAGAGGGGGCTTTTCCCAACCTCAACATTCACATAATTTGCCTTCTGCGCACTAAGAGGACCCACAGGGGAGTTGGGAGTGGGGGGGGGGCGTACATGAATATATTATATTTATTCTTCTTAGCCACTATTTAGGAATCGTGAAATATCTCTCACATAAGCATCATGAATACATGTGCTACAGTCCTCGATGCGTCACTGTCTGCATTATCTGCCCCCCAGCTACGTTACTAAATCCCCCACTTCCTTGAAATAAACCAATAAATCAGACATGCGTGTCAGGATGGATTCATAAAAAAAATGATTTGCTTGAAATATGAAAGTAAAGCAGAGGTAATTCATGCATGAATAACATGAGAACCGATCTTTAGCCGTCTTTTGAGTCACAGCAATCTTTGATGGAGATTGATAGCTGAAAAAAAAAAACGGAACGGGCAAAGTTTTGAAACGCAATGGGCTGCAACTTCACTTTACTCTCAATCATGTTGGCTCGGAGGCGCCCAGAACAACAGGCTTCCAATCAGGACCCAGGAAACGAGGTGATGACATGAGTAAGCACAATCTAGATGGGATGAATTATCTTCGCGAGCCCCTCTGGTCTCATCATTTTCAACGTATTTACTGCCAAGGGCTTTCATTATCAGCATTCGTTATCGCACTTGTTGCACCGATAGTTCTCACCTTCATCACCTCACCTCACTCACTTCTTCTTCTGCTGTTTATCGATGCAAAAAGGGTGAGCTGTCCCACAACAAAGGCACACCTTTGATCAAAAAAGTCTGTCACCCTTATGGACGTGTGCAGGCGGTGTCAAGTGAATACATATTCCTTTTTGGAGGGGGAAGTTGACAGGCGAGTGTCAAAACCTCAGCTCAGACACGAGCAGAAGGATTTGACAGAATGCCCATGAGGGCTTCAGACCGGCTCCCATTCAGAAGAGTGGGAGCGGGGGCCCGGGGGTGGGGGTCTACGGTGGAGTCAAGCACCATTACGCTAGCCCAGCGCTTCCAGGTATGTGGTTAATGGCAGTTAAGAGAGCTGTTGCCAATTGCTCAACAAGGCCGAACCGTGAAAAGTAAATAAAGGAATCAACACAGTTTAGGAGGTCACCTGACACACTCGCTGCTCGATGCTTTTGAGTCAACCAACCGTTCCATTCCCAGCTGAACTGAATTACATCTCTACTGACGGCATGTATTAGTTGTGCTCGCTAAAGACCCACATTACAGTATTCCATCTGTCCTTGGCAGTTCAGCCAAGGATATGTTATGTACGTTTTCAACCAACCGTGAACACCATGTATGCTTTCCATTTCGTTATTACACCTGTACGAGTTAGTCCAATGTAGCCATCATTTTTCACACAGTTAAGGCCAGATTTAAAGATGGGCAGTAGACCTTAGTAAAAGTGTTCATCCCCATCATTAATTCCATGATCAAATCATATCTCTTGAACTGAGTGATGCCCCCCCTTGTTATTTCATTCGACTTGGACAAATGTGGCATTTGAAGTCTGTTTCGTGTTCATGCTGTCTCTCAGATGCTTCAAATAAAAGATACCAATTACATTTGGAACGGGCTTACTTGATCTCTGGGTATTGTTACAGAACATAAACCGCAGGCAGATTCGGCTTAGGGACATGCAAGTGACATTTTCTGCAAACAAGCCTGTGGACAATCATTGATTATTAATCATTTACAAATGTGCGTTATCTTAAAGGGGAATTCACCAATTAATTTTCAAAGCGGTTTCTGTGTCATTTCAATGTGGGTGCTTTATGCAAATGAATGATGTTGATCTTTCCTCCATGTTGCCTGCACCCAGATCTCCACGTTAGTTTGGTCTGCCAGATGATGGGCTTCGCTTTGTCATCTTACACAACACCCTCATTAACTCGGCCAAACCAGTTCCCAAATGCGGATAGCCAGAGATAATGTTGAAAAGCAGCAATTAATTAAAGGCATTGTAAATCATTGAAATGTAATCCCACTAGTTTGAGGCGTGGCGAGGAGTAGATGATGCCAGCCTGAGAGCAGGAGTACGCTGGCAGGTATTCTAAACTCCATTCAGATTCTAACGTAATTAGCTCACTTACCTCCATTTGTAATATTAAGGCTTATTGCTGTGCGTTAACGTGATTGATATCGATAAGCGAACCCTTTTTAAAGACTCCGACATAGAGACTCTGACATATGTAACATTAAGTTACAGAAATAGAAAAATCTGCCTCATTAGGAAAATGTATTCATCAATTAAAATAATGCCATACATTGGAACAGTGACGTTAGTCCTAATCCTGAATCATGGCGCTGTTTGCAATAGCCTATTTGTGCTTTTTGTGTTTATTAGTTTGTGATTATTAGCGTTATTTACACAGGTATTAGTGTTGTTAACCTAGCCTCAGCCGCAGGAACATATACAGATTAGATTCAACGTTATTGTCATCGAGTGCAAGAATAAATGCAGTGAATGCACAGTCCGCCCGCTCATGTTTCCATGAACATCATGATGTTGCAGTCCACAACCCTTTTGTGAGTCACGATCCGCAGCCACAGCTCATCCATTGTGTTCGCCAGGGACCGAACCTTGGCGGAATATGCTGGGAAGGGATAGCCGGTGAGGAGTTAGCTTTAGCCAAGCACTTAGCCTTCTTCTCTCCCCCGCCTTTCTTTGCGGTCTCGACACACTTCTTGGCGATCTCCGAGCCGGACATCACCAAAAAAGTTGACAGAATTACAAGATCTGATGTCCAAAAGGTCCCGCCGGCTGTAGGCTATGATGTGTACGCAAGCGTGTTCTGAGTGCACAGACTTGAAACAAATAGGCCTTGCGTTGCGCACTTGTCATGAGAAACTTCATACTCCACTCTCAGTTCCCAGCTGTATTCTCGGCTGGCAGTAAACTATATGCGTGATCCATATCTTCTGAGATGGGGCTCTAGGTACCAAATCTAACCAAATATAACCAAATATGTTCTCCTTCTTCTTCTACAGTTAGAACAACTGTATGACAGTACAGCGAGGATTTCATCGCAACATGGCGGCACTCCCGTTTGACGCCTGCACCTCTTTTCAAATCGCTTCCCGTAGAAGACAGTAAGCTGTCCGACCCATCAGCACCATGTGAGTTCAAGTCGTCAAACAGTACTTTGACAAGCACCCCATTCATTTTTCTTAGCATATACGCGTTGGTTTATTTCTTCTATCTTCTCGATGAGTTACTGCACCTTTAATGCGAGGGGACTGTCGTCACAGCACCCAGGGATGTGAAGACTGATCCGGAGTGACACAGACAGCGGTTTGACACAGCAGTGCCTGTTTTGTTTTTTTCAGAAGACAATGCATTCACGCGGCTTCTCTGCTGGCAGCTTGCTAGTGCCTGGGCACATTTATCAAGGTGTCATAACTCGGGAAGAGTTAGAAAATGAGTTGTGGGCGCAGTCGGGAGCAGACAGACCCGCTGGGACAGATTCTGACCCCGCTGCTAAACCTCGTGTCAGGAACAGTGGGAGGAGACCGTCGTCCCAGAAATATGGCGCACCACTCGCCGCGATCCCGGAGACGACGCCGTGAACCGCCATTGATCGTAGCAAACCAACACAAAAAAAAACCTCAAAACTGCAAGACATCCAAAGCCGCCCTTGACGAGGCTGGGATCAGATTCTCACGCACACGTTCACACACACACACACACACACACACACACACACACACACTGGAAATGACACAATTATACCGACGCTAAACCTTGAAATCCTGATAATTTCCAGGCCAGACTATGTTGTCATGCAGCATTACCATAGAAACAGGATTCTGGAGACATATGGATATGCGTTACACACACACACACACACACACACACACACACACACACACTCAACATTCAACATTCATCGCAATGCAAAACCCAATACTGATCTGTGACCCATCTGACAGCAGGCTGTAGATGACAGAAGGAAGGGTGTGGGATCCACCACCACGCCGCCTAACTCCTTGGTGATAATGATAGTCTCCTTAATCTAAATACACATTTTCTGCCCAACCTAATTCGCCACATGAATCGGTCAATTTAGCTTGAGAGTAATACGCCTGCGTCATGGTGCTCGCCTCCCCATGGTCACCAATGGACCTTTCCACACTGTCAGTCACGTGGAGAATAATAACCAATAAGATTGCCTGATTTTCTTAAGACTGATTTCTTAAGAGCCGCCATGATGTCCCACAAACAAAGCTTGTCCCACATCCATGCAGTCTGCAGGACTTGTTTTTAATACATGGATAGAGCTTATGTATTTTAAATTTGGACAACTACATATGGCCTCATAGAGACATTATTATTAAAAACATGCCTGAAAACTTTTGAAAATAATTTCCTTCTACTTTAGTCATTATTGATGGTACTGAATGTAAGAGTCAGCTTTATAGTGACTATAAGTCAAGCACAACCCTCAAAGCATTGACTGGATGTGATCCAAGTGGTTCTGTCATTTTTGTGTCCGAGTTATTTACAGGTGCTGTATCTGATAAGGCAATTACTGAACGCAGTGGTTTTTATGATGTACTTAAAACACTGAAAGTTCACAAGTGCAACAATCAAATGGTTGATAGCGACTCCACACATCAATTTACAGCAGCGCCGACACAAAAAGCTACAAAGCTCGCTAATTAGTTAAAATTCAAAGGTTTATTTGTCACCTATTTCAGTGTACAGGTACATTGAGCAGTGAAATGTTTTTTTCGCCAGGACCAGATTGCGCTACAAGTACTAACCAGTAGGGATGGGTACCGAGAACCGGTTCCACTATGGAACCGGTTCCCGTACAACCGATACTAACCGTACCGAATCAAAACGCATATTTCGGTGCCTCATTTCGGTGCCAGTAGTTAAAATGCCATTTGAAATATCCACCGCATTTCAGCGCCCTCTAGTGCTCGAAACGAAATATCGCTGATGCACACGTCACGCTGCCCAACGCTGCATTTTACCCCAAAAAACGCGAACAATAGTACCTGCAACAAATGTTTAAAAACCTTCTTAGTTTTAGTCTAGTTTTCGTCGACGGAAACTCAGAACATTTTAGTCTAGTTTTCTTCGACGAAAACTCATAAAATGTTAGTCTAGTTTTAGTCACATTTAAAAAAACAAGATGACCGGAACTGCTGTGAACAACAGACCGGGTATCCTTCTAGTGATTGCATAGATCGTCATACTGCGCGACGACTTGATGCATTCATCTGATTGATAAAAAGCCGACAATGCGCGCCTGCCCCCCCCCCCCCCCACTCGCTGGACCTTATTAACTGTTATAAGACGCAGAAGCGCCTGGTCCTGTTCAACTTTACTTGAATGAGCGTAGAAAGACTGGACGTTTTGATCAAGATCACCAGCAATGAGTTGATAAGTGTGACTACAGTCCGTCTTATTGGTGTGTGTGTGTGTGTGTGTGGACCAGGCGCTTCTGCGTCTTAATAAGGTCTAGCGACCACCGCCAGGAATGTCGCATTTTCTTCACATTCTCCCGTCTATGATGATCTTTTGATGGTTTGTTTTTTCCCACTGTAGAAACAACCACCGGCTCCTCTGTTCCATCAAAGTTATTCATTATTTCATTCAATGAATAATTTCGCTTAAAATCTCTTACGATATGTGTGTGTTGTGTGTGTGTGTGTGTGTGTGTTGTCTCTGACAGGACTTTGACAGCTGTCACTAGGCTAGTTAAGTCACGGGAATGGCGCGCTGTGATTGGCCGAGCGGATATATCTGAGTCTGCTGAAAATCTGTCGTGGCGTTTATCACAGTTTGGAAAGAAAGGGAATAATATAATAATATAATATAATAATATAATAATATAATGCAGAGAAACTAGCCGGTTGTCGCGTTTTGCGGAAACGATTCTTTTTTTTTTTTTAATGGCGCTTATTCGCGTTTTGGAACTCAAACTCTTTAATAATTAATTCAATTTTTGAATGTCCGTTCGTCCACACTAACATTTTCGTCTCGTCTCGTCTCGTCAACGAAAGTAAAAATAGATTTAGTCACAGTTTTTATTTTCAAAGATCCGTTTTCGTCACGTCAACCGTCACGTTTAGTCATGGGAAAAAGGTCGTTACGCATATTTTTTTCGTCAAACATTTCGTTAACGAAATTACACTGGTTGTTGTTTGCTCTTTTTTAAAGAAGGTATCGGTTCTGGCACCGTTTTGGCACCGGTATCGTTTAAAAGTATGCGGTTTGGCACGGTATCGGATAAATCTAAACGATACCCAACCCTAGCTACAAGGTGCTACCGCGCCATCGTGTGATTAGCATAGCTAGGTGATTAGCCCATTGTAGCTAGTAGTTAGCAGATCTTAGGTTTATTTTCATTGTAAACACATCACTAACGTACTCACCCTGATTTACATGTGCAGAAGGACTCCACCATTTTCCCCGACAAATTTCAATGTGGAGTTTGTGAGGCGTTTGTGTCTTCCGCATAGATCGCCAACACTTAGCATCAAGGTTTATGTTGTCATCTGCTCCGTCCGAAAATCCGAAATGTCCACGGATATATCCTTGTGTCAAATAGTTCAGGCCTTTCTGTAGAACTCTCTTAGATAAAGTAGCGGCATTTGGTAAATAACATACATTTATATTGTCAGGAATCCTTGAGAGAGAATCACTATCAGGGGGGCGTTTTTCAGTGGACATTACTATCATGCTGCAGAGCGTGTGGGAAAGCTTGGGGGACATAGCAACAGTAACTAGGGGGGGCGGGGCTTGTCGCTTGAGTAGGGAAGGGTCCATTATGACCTGAGGCGACTCCAGAGAATGGATCCGTTCTCCCCACACACACACACACACACACACACACACACACCACACACACACACACACACACACACACACACACACACACACACACAGTCTCCTGTTTGTGACAAGCCCAAGAGCAAACCCTGTGGTGTTTCCTGAAGAGTGGATTTAGCACCTATCCTGTTGTGTGTGTGCTATCAACATGAGGATTGTGTGTATCTGTGTGTGTGTGTGTGTGTGCGTGTGTGTGTGTGTGTGTGTGTGTGTGTGTGTGTGCGCGTGTGTGTTTTCTCTGGGCTATTTGGAAATGGTTAAGTGATCCCCCCGCTGCTGTCTCCCGCCTGGCCTGCGGGGGGAATACTGCCTCAACGCTGTCTCATGGTTTGTTTGAGTGGGGAGGGGAGTGGGGGAGTGGGGGCGTGGGGACAAGGTAGGAAGTGATGTGTCATTCAAGTCAATTACAAGGACAGCGGGCCCTACATTGCATCTAATCAATCGATTGTCGTCCCCCTCCCCTCCACTACCTACAGCCCCCACCCCCATTATCGGGGTCTAAATGATAAATGCCATTGTAATTACACAGGAGCCACAATCAGGTCGTTCATGCTCTGGTATCTATTGAGCATGTGCTCTCGCCCCCTCCACATGACACACACACACACACACACACACACACACACACACACACACACACGCACACGCACACACACCGCTTCATGTGATTTTCCACCCTCTCAACACCCTTCATATCCTGAGGCGACCTCACACGGCTGCTATATCTCTACCGCCCGCCCCCCGCCCCCCCCCCAGCCTCCGTTGCGTTGTGGCCATCTGCTGGTCGATGCCTCGTCTCAATTAGAGCCTCTGCGCCCCCCCCGCCCCCCCCACCCCCCCTGTGTACTGTGAGCGTGCATAGGCCCTGTCAGCTGTTAGCACGAACGCCTATTGCCAAGAAGGGCGTCCTCACCGTGACACCGTGCTGAGACTGCCTCAAAATGAACCCCCGTTTACCAAGTGCAGTAAAAGACCACACACACACCACACACACACACAACACACACTAAATTAATTATTCCTGGCAGCAAGGTTTGATTGAAACACAACTCATCATCACTCTGCCATATTTAGCGAACAAAGGGAACGACGCTCCGGGGGTCTCGGCGTCGCACATGTTGCGTGTCACGTCAGCACATCAGGGGTCTGTGTGTGTAGCGGTGTGTCTAGCGCTGTTTGGTGTGAATGTCTCTCAGATGGATCCCCATTGGCTACCAAAAATGTAGAGGGGAGGGGGGGGGAGAGAGGAATAATATACACACACAGTGGCATCACAAACACACTGCAACTGTGCTGACATAGCACACAGAGGCACGCATATACAGGAACACACACACACACACACAGGCATCGCAAACACAGAGAAACACAAACATATATGTATACATACAGTATGCACATACATGAATTTGAACCAATCCGTGTGCGCACATGGATAAATAACAGGGTTGAAAATAGTGCCGAGTTATCTGTGAATCTCAAGCAACCTCTCTTTGGACGCACAATGATGAATTTTGAATTAGGCGAGTCATCTGTATCTGGGTAAGTCAGGCAAAGTCACAGATCTCTAGGCATATCCCTTTAATGTTTCAGTAGTACACTGTCATAGAGCCATTTATGGTTTGGCTTCTGGGGGAAAAAGGGGACACAGTGTGTGTGTGTGTGTGTGTGTGTGATGTGTGTGTGATGTGTGTGTGTGTGTGTGACAACACAAAACAGAAATAAACTTTTTACAATGTCAGCTCGTTCCCTCAGAAGTTGTGGTGTTTTTGTCACCAACTGGAAACTGGCGCTCTCAGCACAAATGTACAACATGGCTGAGGCCTCTTTCAACTCATCCAAATGACTTCTCTGTTTACATCCCCTAGATCAATAGGCATCCCTCCCAGCATTTTATGTTCCATCATAATAATATGTTTCACTTGGAAATGTGTCGTATCACAAAAGCAAAAACCTTTTCTCACTCTTTGAGCCTCTTTTGCTGTAAACGTCTATGCTGTGAAGATGAATTGAAAAAAATCGAATTACCAGTCATGACAAGTCTGGATCATTGTTCACTCCTCTCAGGTCCGATGTTTCCTTTAATGTGAGACAGGTAAAATATGTTATAGTATTATGATAGAATACAATAGCCAAACTCCCATCTCATATAATAATGGCAACATTTCTCTAAGGCGCTAGCTATTACTCTGGATGACCACCTTTATCCCTCATCACAAAGGCAATTCTGTTAGTGTATTTTTGTGTGGAAAGGGTGAAGAAGGTTCATGGGTCTTAACTAAAGTGCCAGCTAGCCCAATAGTTATTTAGGCTTTTTTTGTCACTGTTACGAAAGCAATAGCACAATTCTGAATAAGATAATATGTTTTTTCCAGTCTCTGTGTGGAGTGTCTGAGGTTGATTGTTTGTTTAAGCAGCCTCCCCTGACCAAAGTCAGGCTGAATAGGCTTCAGAGCTGAGTGAATTTGCACCTGTGGTGCATTGGGTAATCAAGGCTCACAGGATAAACCAGCCATCACCTACAAGCTGTGGAGCTACCAGCCGTGTCGACGGGCAACCACCTCTCAGCACCAGCCCTCTTCCCCCCCACGGCAGCGACAGTCGCTGGTGGAGCCCAGCAGAGGACGAGGGAGGCACTGCAGCAACCGCCACAAGCAACATCTGTAGCTGGCCGCCCCTGGAGTCAGACTGCAGCAGCCTAGGTCCAGACTCACCACCACCATCCAGCACGGCAGCCCAGAGGCCCCACGCTCCGGGAGGGAGACGGGGATAGTGTCCCCTCGCCCCAGTGTTGGGTGGCACTAGCGAGGGATGTAGCGATGGTCCTCCGGGGAGCTACCACCGAGGCCCAGCTGTCAAGCTTCAACCCGCGCAGACAGCCCTGCAACGGCCAAGTCCAGAGACACCAGAGCCAAGTCTGATTAGTATCTGGGACTGGGTGAGGCTGCACACCTGAGGCGCATTGGGTGATTAAGGCACACAGTCATCATTACACACTCTGGTGGAACAAAGCTCAGGTATGGGGCAGGGGCGGTGGCGGTGTGGCGGGGTATGGGCCCGGAGGCGCGCCAGGGGGCTAGGGGGATGTGAACGGGCCTCAGGAAGTGGGGGATTTAGTAACGTAGCTGGGGGGCAGATAATGCAGACAGTGACGCATCGAGGACTGTAGCACATGTATTCATGATGCTTATGTGAGAGATATTTCACGATTCCTAAATAGTGGCTAAGAAGAATAAATATAATATATTCATGTACGCCCCCCCCCCACCCCCAACTCCCCTGTGGGTCCTCTTAGTGCGCAGAAGGCAAATTATGTGAATGTTGAGGTTGGGAAAAGCCCCCTCTTCATGTGAGATATTACATGTGGCAGGTCAATTTCCATTCACAGCAGGCCCAGTCCTTCTCATCCACTGTTTAATTTTCACTTATGATTGAAAGAGATTTTTTTCTTTTCTTCTGGCTGGGCCCTTTGACTCGTGTCAGAATTTTCTTCGCGGGGGAGATAGCATCTGTAATGGCGGCTAGGTTGGGAAAAGCCCCCTCTTCATGTGAGATATTACATGTGGCAGGTCAATTTCCATTCACAGCAGGCCCAGTCCTTCTCATCCACTGTTTAATTTTCACTTATGATTGAAAGAGATTTTTTTCTTTTCTTCTGGCTGGGCCCTTTGACTCGTGTCAGAATTTTCTTCGCGGGGGAGATAGCGGGGGAGAGTCCCCATCTGTAATGGCGGCTAATGCGGTGCTGTCAGTGTCCTCCAGCCAAACCACACCAGACCAACCGTCACCACGGCGACCAGAAGGTTGTGTGGCGATGTTTCACAGGCGATGTTGGATTCACAGGCAAGTAGGTAAAGGCCTCGTAAGAAAAAACCCTTGTACTCACCCCCTGATTGGCTGATGGGTTGGGGGGGGGGGGGGGGGGGGGGGGGGGGTTGGCAGATAGACATCGCTGAGTAAACAATGTAACCTGCGGACGTACAACATCACGACGGCGATATCGTATGGGATCTCAAAACCCCTGCAGCCCCCCCCCCCTCCAACCCCCCCCCCCCCCCCCCCCACACACACACACACACCCTCTCAACACATCTGGGTGCCCGGGATGCGCAGCACGAAAACCCCCATGACGGCGTCTCGTTAACCACTAAATAGCAGCAGATTAATTACAATGACAATGACAGATGGCTTGTTTCTGGATCATTGATAAGGGACCTGGGTGGTGGGGGTGGTGTGTGTGTGTGTGTGTGTGTGTGTGCATGTGTGTGCATGTGTGTGTGTGTGGAGACAAGATCTTTCATTAATGCTTTGGCCGTAACCTCTTGCCAACTGTCCAATAAACTGGTTTGTACAACAATCTATCGGTGTCCAGGTCGTCAGAGGAGCCCAGCAAAGCGGTGGTGCGTGCGCGGTGGGGGGTGCTACTGCCAATCTCTGCCAAACAGTTCTTCTCTGCTCCAAACTCAGGTCCTGATCTTGTTTTGGCCTTGAAATGCCATTTTGGAGGCACTTCAAGGCCACAATTAAGTGACGCCAACGCTGAGAGGGTATGCCAACGCCATCCGAGAGAGTTGAGCGTCACTTATAATATAACATCATGGTGTGCGGCGCATTTCATGTACAACATTGCTCATTATAATCGCTCATACTCTATGACACATACTAGCTAGGGATGGCCCAAATACATGAGTTATGACACCTTGATAAATGCGCCCAGGCACTAGCAAGCTGCCAGCAGAGAAGCCGCGTGAATGCATTGTCTTCTGAAAAAAACAAAACAGGCACTGCTGTGTCAAACCGCTGTCTGTGTCACTCCGGATCAGTCTTCACATCCCTGGGTGCTGTGACGACAGTCCCCTCGCATTAAAGGTGCAGTAACTCATCGAGAAGATAGAAGAAATAAACCAACGCGTATATGCTAAGAAAAATGAATGGGGTGCTTGTCAAAGTACTGTTTGACGACTTGAACTCACATGGTGCTGATGGGTCGGACAGCTTACTGTCTTCTACGGGAAGCGATTTGAAAAGAGGTGCAGGCGTCAAACGGGAGTGCCGCCATGTTGAGATGACATCCTCGCCGTACTGTCATACAGTGGTTCTAAATGTAGAAGAAGAAGGAGAACATATTTGGTTATATTTGGTTAGATTTGGTACCTAGAGCCCCATCTCAGAAGATATGGATCACGCATATAGTTTACTGCCAGCCGAGAATACAGCTGGGAACTGAGAGTGGAGTATGAAGTTTCTCATGACAAGTGCGCAACGCAAGGCCTATTTGTTTCAAGTCTGTGCACTCAGAACACGCTTGCGTACACATCATAGCCTACAGCCGGCGGGACCTTTTGGACATCAGATCTTGTAATTCTGTCAACTTTTTTGGTGATCGCCAAGAAGTGTGTCGAGACCGCAAAGAAAGGCGGGGGAGAGAAGAAGGCTAAGTGCTTGGCTAAAGCTAACTCCTCACCGGCTATCCCTTCCCAGCATATTCCTCGCCAAGGTTCGGTCCCTGGCGAACACAATGGATGAGCTGTGGCTGCGGATCGTGACTCACAAAAGGGTTGTGGACTGCAACATCATGATGTTCATGGAAACATGAGCGGGCGGACTGTGCATTCACTGCATTTATTCTTGCACTCGATGACAATAACGTTGAATCTAATCTGTATATGTTCCTGCGGCTGAGGCTAGGTTAACAACACTAATACCTGTGTAAATAACGCTAATAATCACAAACTAATAAACACAAAAAGCACAAATAGGCTATTGCAAACAGCGCCATGATTCAGGATTAGGACTAACGTTCCAATGTATGGCATTATTTGAATGGATGAATACATTTTCCTAATGAGGCAGATTTTTCTATTTCTGTAACTTAATGTTACATATGTCAGAGTCTATGTCGGAGTCTTTAAAAATGGTTCGCTTATCGATATCAATCACGTTAACGCACAGCAATAAGCCTTAATATTACAAATGGAGGTAAGTGAGCTAATTACGTTAGAATCTGAATGGAGTTTAGAATACCTGCCAGCGTACTCCTGCTCTCAGGCTGGCATCATCTACTCCTCGCCACGCCTCAAACTAGTGGGATTACATTTCAATGATTTACAATGCCTTTAAGTCATTGCTGCTTTTCAACATTATCTCTGGCTATCCGCATTTGGGAACTGGTTTGGCCGAGTTAATGAGGGTGTTGTGTAAGATGACAAAGCGAAGCCCATCATCTGGCAGACCAAACTAACGTGGAGATCTGGGTGCAGGCAACATGGAGGAAAGATCAACATCATTCATTTGCATAAAGCACCCACATTGAAATGACACAAAACCGCTTGAAAATAATTGGTGAATTCCCCTTTAAGATAACGCACATTTGTAAATGATTAATAATCAATGATTGTCCACAGGCTTGTTTCAGAAAATGTCACTTGCATGTCCCTAAGCCGAATCTGCC